>CAJHUC010002347.1:0-14089 GCA_905146915.1 Ostreobium quekettii | reverse complement strand
CCACTGCTCGGCCCGAAGCGCGGCGATGCCCTGGACTACCTAGAGGCCAACCGCGCCCAGCTCGGGAGCGAGGATCTGACGCGTTTGTTCGACACGCCGCTCTATGTCGGGGATGACGGAAAGCTCGGAGCGCTCGGTGACTGGAGCTCGGAGCAACCGCTGGAGCTGGACAGGCTCTATCAGTTCAACTCGCACGCTGCACCTGTCATGGCTGCGGCGGGTTACAGGCGCCTCTCTGCGACGACCCGCTCCAAGATCGAGGGGTTGCTCGCCAGCGCCAGGCAAAAGGTCATGGGGCTCGAAGGACTGCTCCAAAACCTCGCCACGCTCCCCCGAATCGCGCCGAAAGAAGCGCGCGCGAATCCTCTCCAGCGACCGGAAGCGCTCGACGCGATCCTCCCATGGCTTACACAACACGCCAGGAAACTCGCCGGGCTCAGAGGCGCTCCCCTCTCCAACCTGATGATCTGGGAGACGCGCGCAGGTGGTGTGACATGCTCATCGCGACTAATCACACCAGGCGTGCTCGATGAGTTGATCCCCGAGGATGCCCTGGAGCGTCCGTTGGTGGACAGCGTCAGCGCGAAGACCCCGGAGGCGCTGCTCTCGCTATCCCAACTCTTCGAGACGAGGTCCGCGTCCGAATTCTTGCTAGAATTGCTCGAGAACAACGCACAGCCTGGAAAACCACTCAGGCAGCAGCGAGGGTTGCTCTCGAACGCCTCTTCACTGGCAAGCGCGATCGCGATGGCGAGCAGCGCCATCACCGCAAAGACAGCGCTCCCGCAAGTCAACATTCGCGGGAGGTTGGTCAAGCAACGCCTGGCCATCGCGAGCGAGGCGACGAGCAAACTCCTCGAGAAGCTCCCCGCGAGTGAAACGCTCATGGCGCCCGAGTTCGCGCAGGCGCTCGGGGATGAGCTGGCGCTCAAGATCGGGAAACCGCTCGAGATGAAGTCTGTCATCGCGGCGTTACGTCAGGGAGAGGAGAGCGCGGAGCGCGTCGATCAACACCCCGTGCTCGGTGACAAGACGCGCCGTGAGAACCTGTATGCATGGCTCGCGCACCACGAGCGCGAGATCTTCTCGGACCCTGACTGTCGCCAGATGCTCGAGCAAGGCAAGCTCTTCCCCACTGAACGAGGGAGCCTGCTGCCAACGCGCAGCCTCGTCCTCGACCCGAACTTGCCGGACCTCGGCGTGGACTGGCGACCCTCTGGCGAGATCCCCGCCGAGATCGTGCACATGCTGTCGCGACACCTCGGTTTGGATGATGCCGTGGGGCTCGAAGAGTTGTGTGACGAGCACCTGGTCCCCACCTACAAGGAGGCGACCCGCGACAAGGACCACGAGGCCGCCTACAAGATCTTCTCTTACCTCGCCGGTCGCATCGAGCGCGTCGGGAGGAAGGAGATGTATCGCATCCTCTCCAGGCATGGCCTGGAGGTCGAGAGCATGACGGGAGACTTCGTGCGCGCGAATGCGCTATTCGCGGTGCCCCGCGCGATGCAGGAGGCCACGCATCAAATCTGGGGCGCCAGGCAACCCGTCCCCAACCCGAAGCGATACAACCAGGATGACTTCGGGTTGTTATCCGTGCTCGGCGTGCGCGAGATGCCTGCGCTGGCAGACATCGAGCACGTGCTCGCGACAAGCGATATCAGCGAGCAGACCGCGCTGGGGCTTTCTTCCTTGCTGGCGAGGCTAAACGACCGCGGCGTCGAGGGAATCACGACGCTACAGGCGCTCCATCAAACCCCGTGGGTGCTCGATGGAACGCGCTGTTTGAGGCGCCCTGGCGAGGTGTTTATCGACTCGCTCAACGCGCGCTCGCTCATCGGAGACTTCAAGGAGGAGTACGCCCACACCGACATCACCGAGCGCCTGGGCGAGGATCTGGCGAGGAGGATCGGGTTCAAGACGACGCGCGATGTCACGCTCGAGCAGGTCAGGCGACACCTGGCCGATCGCGAGACGCGGAGCGCCGCGGTGCCTCCTCCCGTGTATCAATGGCTCGAGCTCTGCCTGAAAGAGAACAAGCTCACCAGCGAGCACCTCACTCAGACGCTCGCTGAACTCGCCTGGGTCTACACCGATGACGGCCAGCACTTTCATCACCTGGACGTGTTGGGCGGTCGACACATGGAGATGTTCGGGGCGCGGCGAGGCTACTGGAGCCAGGGGTTATCGAACTACCCGACGTTGTGCCGCGCGTTTGGCATCGAGCGCGAGCCGAGCCCTGCTTTCGTGCATCGTTTTCTGGCACAGATCAGCGCGCAGGTGGCGAACTCGGGGGATAAAGAGGTGCTCTCGGATGGCGCGATCCCGGCGATGCTGCTCGCGAACTACGCCTACCTCGGTAAGACAAGCACGCTTCATCGCCCACACGAGACGTTGATTCTATGCGCGAGGAAGGGACCGAACACAGAAGATAAAGCGGCGAGCTGGCGGCTGCTCCCACCTGACCACAAGCTCTTGCTGCGCAGTGACACGCCGGACCTGGAGGATCTCTTCGCGAGCACGTCCACGTTCTACGTCGCGCGCTCTGGCGCGAGAGGCCAGCAAGAGGACGTCGATCGCTATTATCAACGCGTGGGGTTGAGGTTGCTTCGCGAGGCGCACCGCGTCGAGACCAACGCCAGCGCTGGAGAGGATCGCACAGAAGAGTTCCTGCCAAGAATCAGACCTCTGCGCGGGCTGTTGCGCGCGTTGAGTGAGGTGGCGCCGCGCATCCAGCTCAAGCTCGGGAGCACGCGCGGCAGATGGAGGATCGAGGATCGGCTGGCGGGGTTGGCGACGACCTCTCCCATCCGCGCGATCGCCTCGCTGGAGGTGACCTACGTGCTCGATGGGATCGGGCGCGCCAGCGCGGACAGTGATGCGGTCTGGGATGCCGCGAACAAGGCGCTGCTCGTCGATATCGAGGCGCTCGTGGCGCCGAGAGATCGCGCCACCGGGCTCGCGCTCGGGTTGATGCCAGCGATCTACGAGGGGCCAGAGCAAGACGCCGTGATCGAGGTCGTGACCTTGCTCCTGACGCTCGGCGACTTCGAGAAGATGGAGATGCACCTCGACAGGCGCCACTACCCGGCCATCGCGGCCGCGCGCAAACCCTCGGACGAGCTCGCCGAGCGGCTCGGGCAAGTGCTCGACTACAACCTCGATCGTCGGCTCGTGAAGCGCTTCCCGGTGCTCAAGGGCAAGGACTTCGAGCGCTGGCGAGATCGCGAGGCAACTGCGGCGCTGCTTCCAACGGATGAGAACGGGCGCGGTGCGTGGTCGGCAAAGGTGTCGCCCGGTTTGCTCGCGATGTTGGGTGTGGAGGAACCTGGCGAGTCACTGCTCGACGCGCTCACCACGATCCTGGCGGCGAAGCGCCTCGATGATATCCCTACCGATCTGTTCGAAGATCCTGACGATCGCGCGAGCACCAGCGATACAGACTGGCTGGAAGAGAGCGTCAAGCAAGCGCCAGCGTCCGAGATGACAGAACAGGAGCAGCTCGAGCATCCGCCAAGACCAGAAGATCGCGGGCTGACGCCAACGTCGGCGCCCGATCCAGGGCAGGTCCTCGCGCCCTCTGGAGATCGTTCCTGGGCAGAAGGGATCATGTCCTCGGAGTCCTCGGCGCAGCTCATCGAAGAATTGCTCGGTGATATGGGAGCGCCCGCGTCGAATGACTCGAGTGATTTCGACGCGCCACAATCCAGGGTCGCGACGTATGTGGACGAGTCCAGGAACCCGGAAGCAGCCGCTGATTTCGAGCGCGTGATCGAGGAGACGCTCCCGGCGGTCAGGAGCGCGCCCGAGCCTCAACTCCGACCCGAGGATCACTCGACCTGGGGGAGGTTCAAGCGTTGGTTGGGCTTTAACGCAGGGACCGCGCCAGAGATCGACGCGCCGAGTTGGACGCAGCAAGGGACGAACCCGCTTCGGCCCGAGACAACGATCCAACCTCAGCTCTGGGTCAATCAGGAGAGCATCCGAAACATCTCGAAGAAGCCGCTCGAGATCGCGCTGCGGTTCGAGCCGAGGGTCTTGCCCAAGCCGCACCTTTACGCGCCGCAGGTGATGGGCGCGACCTTTGACGAGGCGTCTCAGCACTGGTTGCCGGCAGGCTCACCGCCTGTCGATTGGTACGGGAAGTCGAGACCTCTCGGGCGAGAGGTGCTCTTCCACGGGACGATCGCGCCGGGAATCAGCCAACTGCCGCTGCCGCTGTACGCCAGGCCATCGGGCGCGCCGAGGATCATCGAGGGAGAAGGTTCGATGCGCGCGCAGCAGCGGCCTGACGGGTCGCTCTGGCTACACCTCGAGGCGGATAAACCGGTCAAGATCAGCTACACGATCGATCTTCTGGAGCCTCCCATTCTGACGAGCGACGTGGGACATCTGGACCCGCCCGATGCGCTCTTGCAGCCAACCCTGGAGCTTCGAGAGTTGCCGCCGACGACGCGAAGGTTCATCGAATCCAAGCGAAACAGCGCGATGTCATCCTGGGAGTTGGCGCTCTCGGCGCAGGCGTTCGTGCAGACCAATTACATCTATGACGATGGTTTTATGGAGATCCCGGAGGTCGCCAAGGCCAAGGCGAGGTTGCGGGCTGGCGAGGGAAACCACCACCTCGAGATCCTGCACGCATCGAGGGATGATGAGACGCAGGGGCGAGGGATCTGTTACGAGTTGAACACGGTGTTGACCGAGATCCTGAGGCACCTGGGGTTACCGGCGATGGTGTCCTCGTGTTGGGTGCTCGACGAGGGTGTCGTGGCGAACCCGGATCACCTCGTCTCGCTCGTGGTGTTGCCGAGCGCGACGGGTCCTGCGCTGATGCCGCTCGATGCGGCGGTTGGAGCGCAGGGGCCGATTCGACCGATGGCGCCCTCCTCGGCCGCGAGCAGCGCGGACGTCAAGAGCGCGCTACCTCCCATCGCGCCTTCGTCGGGGCCATGGAACACCGAGACATTGATGAACATGCCGACGCAGGCGCAGGTCGAGCGAGAGCTCGCGACGTTGCGGCAGCACGAAACGAGCGCGCTCGCCACGCAGTTCGCGCACACGCGGCGCGCGCTCGTGCACTTGCTCGCGGTGACTGGCGAGGCGATCCCGGATGCGCTCGCGGGGCTGCTCGGCGAGCACGCGAGCGCGAGCGCCGACGCGCTCGCGAGGTTGCACGCCGAGGGAGCGCGGCAACTCGGAGGCTCGCCAAAGATCTTCGCCGCCCTGGTCGCGGTGATACGCGGGGACTACGCCGAGGTGACGGTGCTGCCACCGGCGGTGCGTGAGCTGGTCAAGCGCGACCTGGTGCGCGTCGAGTCTCGCTCGCGCTATCACGTATCGATCGAGTGAAGCCTTTTGCTCGAGGCGATGCTGGAGTATCCTCGCGCGCGTACCGATAACTTCACCAGAAAGGAGCTGGGAGTGACACGTCCGTGCTGTGTGACCGCCATAGGTCTTTGTGTTTTGTTTGCCCTGTCATCGGGTTGTGATTCGAAGAAGAGCGAGAAGGAAGCCTCGAGCGACACTTCGAACTCGACGACCGCCGAGGCGCCAAAGGGAGAGACCTCGGAGACCTCCGCCCCGAACAAGGAGGATGGCGCCGAGACCTCGCCAAAGGCCGAGAAAGCTCCCGCCGCGAAGGCGCCCAATCGCGAGGTCGCGAGCAAGAACGTGGGGCGCTCGCGCGATCTGAACAAGCAGTACCGCGAGCATCTGCGCGAGGGACGAAAGCTCGTCCAGGGCAAGAAGTACAAGGAGGGTCTCGAGGTCTTCGAGAAGGCGCGCGCCATCGATCCGAACAACGCGCGCATCCTCTCCGAGATCGGTTGGGCGGCGTACCTGGCAGGCGATTACGAGCGCTCTATCCAGGCCAACAACGACTCGGTGCGCTTTGCCAAGGAGGACAAGCTCAAGGGAGCGAGCCTCTACAACCTGGGCCGCGTCGCGGAAGCGCAAAAGGATATGAGCAAGGCGGCCGATTACTACGAGCGCTCGCTGACGTTCCGCGAGAACAAGACCGTGCGCGAGCGCCTGGCGAAGGTGAAGACGCAGGGAGGCGACAGCGAGCCCGAGAAGAAGGACCTCTATAGTTTCTTTGGCCGCTGCACGATGGCGCCGCTCGGCGCCGACCTCGACGCGGGATGTCGTAAAATGGCGAAGGGCCTCGATCCCGAGCCAAAGTGCTTCTCGGTGATGTATGGCAGCGAGGAGACCTCGCCAGAGATCAAGAAGGTCCCCGGCGGCACCAAGCTCACCGAGGTCGCGACCTTCGTGATGAGCCTCGATGATGACATGACCGACTATCACATGCTCGCGATCAAGCATGACAACACCTGGTATGCCACACCGCTCGTCTGGGTTTACAACCCCGGGGCGTTCGGCATCTTCGAGGATCTCGACGAGCTCGAGGTCAGCTTCGAGCAGTTGGTTCCAGGCGGCGAGCCAGAGATTATCGTGCGCACCGAGCACGCGCGCCGCGACACCGACATGGGGCTCGACGAGGAGGAGGACTCCACCACCAAGGAGTTGACCGTGTTCGGTATCCAGGGTGGCAAGCCGATGTTGATGCTCGACATGGTCGAGTCCTATACGTACTACCGCGGCCGCATCGGCGCGATACCTGATGACGAGCTGCCCAAGGATCTCGTCAATGACAAGCTCCCGATCAACAGCAAGTCCGGCCTCGAGGCAACCTTCGACAAGAAGGGGAACGTGACGCTGGCCAAGAAGGCGGAGTTCACGCCGTCCGAAGGGGTCGCGCTCGGAACGCGCGCCTTGATCGATGGCGAGGCGGCGTGCAAGGAGTAGTCGGCAGTGACCCTCTGGAACTGTGGCGAAGATGACGTGAAGCGAGGTTCGAGATGAACAAGGAAGTGATCGCACGAAACGTGCAGACGACGATCCTGGATGCCAAGGCATTCTATGACCATGGGTGGTTGCTCGGAACGAGCGGCAACCTCTCGACGCGTGTGGACGCCGAGACCTTTATCATCACCGCGAGCGGGAAGGATAAGGGCAGGCTCTCGCAGCAGGACTTCCTGGCGTGCGGGCTCGATGGCAAGGCAATCGACGCCGAGTCGAGGAACAAGCCGAGCGCCGAGACGCTGATTCACTGCGTGATTTACAGGCGCTTCGAGCACGTCGGCGCGGTTTATCACGTCCACGAGCCCTACGCCGCGCTCTGCAGCGCGCGGGACAAGGACGAGGAGCACACCGCGTTCAGCGGCATCGAGATGATCAAGGGGCTCGACATCTGGGACCCTGCCGCGATCATCAACGTCCCCATCCTCCCGAATCACGCGCACATCCCCACGCTGGCGACGGCGGTCAAGGAGTGGCTCGACGGGGATCGCGGTCGCTGGCCTGTGCCATGCGTCAACATCCTGCGCCACGGCTTCTACACCTGGGGCAAGACCCCGTTCGAGGCCAAGCGCAACGTCGAGACGCTCGCCTACCTCTTCAAATACTCGTGGGAGTGGTCGCTGATGACCGGCTCCCGCGGCTGACAGCAAAAGAACTCGAAGGTCTGGATTGGAAGCGCGCTCGCTTCGATGATAGGGTGCGCCGTCTTTTGAAATATCGAATCCCGAGGGGGTGTTTGCGCACCTCGACCCTCTTGGAGAAATGAGAATACATATGGATAAAAGAAAACACTCGCTCTGGCTCCCGACCGGGATGCTTATCTTACTCGGCGCATCGATCCTCGCTTGCTCCAATAACAACGGGCCTCCCCCCACGGAGACAAAGCCCAAGGTTGGCCTCGTCGCGCAGGGAGAGAGCTTCTCGAACCTGACCGCGATCACGGAGAACCTCGGCGCCTGTGATGAGGCGGACACGAACGCGAAAGGCGAGGTGGTCTTCCAGTGCTTCCGCGAGAATCACTGGGATCTGTACCTGAAGTCATCGCCGACCTCGACCGCGGTCCAGAAGTTGACCACGCACGGCGCGATGGATATCAACCCCGCGATTTCTCCCGATGGGAGTAAGATCGCGTTCACCTCGAACCGCAGCGGCAACTACGACATCTTCATCATGAGCCTGGCTGGCGGCACGGCAAAGCAGCAGGTCACCGACACGTCGGCGGTCGACTACGCCCCGCACTGGTCACCGGATGGCAAGCTCATCGCCTACACGCGAAAGTCCGAGATCGATGACGAGCCGTTTATCTGGTTCAAGAACCTCGAGACCAACGCCAACATCCAGGTGGGACCGGGCATTCGCCCCAAGTTCTCGCCAGATGGCAACAAGGTCCTCTTCCAGCGCGCGAGCCAGCAGGGGGAGAAGTGGTTTAGCCTCTGGACCATGGATCTCAACGGCGGGAGCCGCACGCAGCTCGTCGCTTCGGATGAATGGGGCGCCATCGACGCGAACTGGTCGCCTGATGGCAAGAAGATCGTGTTCGTCTCGAGTAAGGGCGCCTCGGGTCGCTTTGTCTCCGAGGTCGGCTCGCAGCGCGCGCCTACCACCGCGGGCAACAACCTCTGGGTCATCAACTCCGATGGCAGCAGCATGACCCAGCTCACGACGCACCCCAAGGATGACATCGAGCCGCACTGGTCATCCGAGAACTACATCTACTTCACCTCCTGGCGCGATGGCGAGAAGCGCATCTGGCGCTTCACGCCGATCCTCCCGGACAACTACGTGCCGAACGTGAGCGAGCCCTCCACAGGTCCAGCTCCTGACACCTCGGTGGAGTCGCCTGACCAACCGAGCGAGCAACCAGCTCAGCCCGATGGCGAGGCTGATGGCAAGCCTCCAGCCACGATCTGAGGTTGGAAGTTCAGGGTGCTCGAAGCGAACACCCTGGCGAAGCAAAAGAAGAGCCGCGGAAAGATTTTGATCGCAGGGTGTTTTATCCAACCTGCGATCAAAATCTTTCCGCGGCTCTTCTTTTGCGCGACGCGACGGCGTGAGTCGTGAGAATCACTCGCAGCGGTTTATAGAGAGTTCCGCTTTAGCCAAAATCAGGCTTTCGCTTCTCGAAGAAGGCCGAGACCGCCTCTGAAAACTCGGACGACTGGAGCAGCTCTTTAAAGAGCGCGCCTTCGGCGCTCATCGCATCTTCGAGCCTGTGGTGGTGCGCGTTCATCAGCAGGCGCTTTGTCAGGCGCAGTGAGTTTGGCGCGAGCTCGGCGAGTTTTTTGGCGCGCTTTCGCGCGAGCTCGAGCAGGTCATCGGGGTCGACGACCTCGTTGATAAAGCCGAGCTTCTCGCCCTCCTCTGCCGAGATCTTCTTGGAGAAGAAGAGCAACTCGGCGGCCTTCTGGTGGCCGAGCATCCTCGGGAGGATCAATGACGAGCCCGCCTCGGGGACGAGCGCGAGGTCGACAAAGGGCATCTTGAGCTTGGCGCGTTTGGAGGCGTAGACGAGGTCGCAGTGGAAGAGCATCGTGGTGCCGATGCCAACCGCCCAGCCATCCACCGCGGCGACCACGGGCTTCTCGAACGAGACGATCTTCTGGAGGAAGCGGAACACCGGCGTGTCCTCGCCGAGCGGCGGATCCTCGATAAAGTCCTGGAGGTCGTTCCCAGAGGTGAAGACCCCATGAGAGCCACGAAACAGCACGACGCGCACGTCATCAGAGCTCTCTGCTTGCTCGAGCGCGGCGGTCATCGCGTCATACATTGCGAGCGTGAGCGCGTTCTTGGCATCGGGGCGGTCGATGCAAATCTCGAGGACGCGATCCTCGACGGTAACTTCGATCATGGGTGGTCTCCAGTGGAATGAATGAGGATTCACTTACATCCTGGAGACAAGAAGTACACGAGTGCGCGTGAAAAGGAAAGTTGAACGGCGCGGGTGGGACTGGGAGCAGAAGCCCTAGCTGACGACGGGCAGCAAGACATCGACGCAGGTGCCAACGCCCGGGGAGGAGTCGACCGAGATGTGCCCCTGGTGGCGCTGGACGATGCTGTAGACGATGGCGAGCCCGAGCCCCTGCCGGTTGGCGTAGGTCGTAAAGTACGGCTCGAAGACGCGCGCGCGAACCTCGGGGCTCATCCCCTCCCCGACGTCCTTGATCTGGACGAGCGTCCACTCTCCCGGTTCGACCCAGGGATGCTCGCGGTAATACTGGTCGCGCAAGCCGAGCTTGCGCGTCGAGAGTTCGATCTTCCCCTCTGGCGAGGTGGCGAGCGCGGCGTTTTCGATCAGGTGCTCGAGCATGTGGACGAGCTGTTCGGAGTCAGCGCGCACGAGGCGAGTGAGGCCATCGGTGCGGAATGTCAGCTTGGTCTTTGGGGAGAGCTCCTTGCGGAACCTCGGGAGGTGTTCCTGGACGAGCGCGTCGAGCCCGACGAGGTCGAGCGTGCCCGAGCCGCCATCACCGAGGCTGATCAGTTCGCGCGTGAGCTGTGAGGCGCGCGCGACCTCCTCGAAGATCGCCTTGTTGACCTTCTCCTGCTCGCTCGTCGTCGAGATCTGAGCAGCGGTCGTCGCCCAGCCATGAATCACCTCGAGGTTGCGCTCGAAGTCTCTGGCGATGTTGCCCGCGAGGCGAACGATGCTCTCCATCTTTTGGGTTTGCTGGCGCTGGAGCTCGAGCGTGCGCTCGGCCTCCTTGAGCGGCGCGAGATCGAGATGAAACCCGAGGACGCCAAACGGCTCCCCGTCCATCATCACCGGCGCCACGATCTGATCGAAGTGCCTGGTCTCGCCGCGGTGATCGAAGGTCACCTCCATGCGAACGATCTCGCCATGGAACGCGCGCGCGCCGATCTCCATCCACTCATCTCGGACGGCCTCGTCGATGTCGAGGTCGCCGAGGCTCTCGCCGCGCCGATCTCCCCACGTCTGGATCGAGATCGGGTTCTGGATGATATAACGCCCTTCTTGATCGCAAACCCAGACATCGAACGGGAGGCTCTCGATGATCGCCTCGAGCAAGATCTGGTTTCTGGCGAGCGCGTGCTCGGTCTCCTTCTGAGCGGTGATTTCGCTCATATGAAGGATACGCCCCTTGCCGTACTCCTGGGTGGTGAAGGGTTGCGCCCAGAACCGGTAGTACTCTCCGCTGGAGACCTCTTTTATCTCGAGGTCTGGTTCGACGAACGGATCGTTGCAGTGAGCGCTGATATGAGCCACGAGGTCGTAGTCGTCGGGCATTTCCTCGGCGCAGCAAAAACGCTCGGGGATACACGTCGAGACAAAGCGCTCGAGGTCAAAGCTCTCCTCATCGAGGTGCTCGCGAGGAAACATGGTCGCGGCGTGGGCGTTATACCACCTGAGGTGGCCATCCTCCGAGAAGACGAGGATGGCCACGTCGGTCTGGTCGAACGCGTCGCGCATCCCCTGTCGCCAGGAGTGCTGGAGCTCGAGTTCGCCTCGTAACCTCTGGACCTCGGCCAACAACGCGTCACGTTCCTGGAGCAAGTCATCCTGTTCGTTCTTTGGCATGCGATGTTCTACATCTTAAAACAAGTCGGTTTGGCGGAGTTTACTTTTCCACTCGTGTCCAAGCAAACACCTTCGTACAAGAAATTGGCGCGCTCGCGCCGTCGTGTTTAGGCTTTCGAGAGGAAAGCCGCTCGTCCGTTCGCGCCCACTGGCACGAGGAACGAGTGAGACCACAGGAGCAACCGATGGCAACGTTTGGAGATATTCGCGGCGCGCTGCACACGAGCAAGCCGGAGACCTCTTGGGAGCTGCTCTCGAAGGCATGCGAGGAGCTCGAGCCTGACGAGCAGCTTCGCTTCGATGAAGTGATCCTTCCCTACATCCAAACAAAGCTGCAATCGCTGCCGCCACATCCTCGCGCCGCCCCCGAGCAGTGGGTAAACGCACTACTGGATCAAACAAATCCCTGGCTCGAGAGACTTCTTGTCCTCACGGACACGATCGACCTGAAAAATGCTGACCTCGAATCGAAGCTCGACGCCCTGCTCGGCACACCGTACCTGAAGAACATCCAGCATATCGACCTCACGCGAGCTCATATAGAAGATGATCTCTTCGCGCGTTTGTTGCGCGCTGGTAAATTCGGGAAGCTGCGAACGCTGCTTCTCGAGAGCAATGACATCACCGAAAAAGGGCTCAAGATCTTGCTCGACAGCAAGTACGCCGAGCACCTCGAGGTGCTCGACCTTGGCTGGAACGATCTGGGCAACAAGGGCGCGAAGCTTCTGCACGAGACCGAGCACCTCGGCAACCTGCGCGAACTCAGCATCGAGGGCAACAGCATAGATGACGAGGGAGGCGCGCTGGTCTGTGATATGCCAGGGCTCCACAAGCTGAAGCGGCTCGACCTCGGCTGGAACGATGTCGCCACGCCAGGGCTCGAGCGCCTGGCGAAGATGACCTGGCTCGATAACCTCGTCAGGCTCGGCCTGGAAAACAACTCCATCCCGGATGATGGCGTCATCACGCTCATGAAAGAGGGCTCGATGCGCTCGCTCGTCGAGCTCGACCTCTACAACAACCACCTCACCGACAAGAGCGCGGTGGCGATCGCCGAGTGCTCTTCTCTGACCTCGCTCGAGCTCCTCGACCTCTCGGCAAACGATATGACGGAAGCGAGCCGCGCCAGTATCACCGCGTCGAAGCACCTCCCACCAGGGCTCACCCTCACGTTGTGAGAATGCGACCTATAACAATGCGCGGGCTCGAGCGCTCGTCGCGTTGCTGTACTGACTTCGTACAAGTTGCGCTCTGGTAACGAACCACGAACTCTGCTCAGATGCGTGGAGCGCGCCTCGGAGGGCCCTGGCACGTGTTTTACCATACCGTCAAGAAGTGCGGAGTGATCATGAAAATGCGTTCGTGTGCTAACAACGTCGTGACCTGTTCGATTCTGGCGATAACCTTTGCAGCATGCGGCCCTGGCGGCGCCGACAACACGGAGGGCGCGCGCGTGACGACCCTCGCAGATGTGGTCGACGCCTCGGATGGGGAGACCTCGCTCAGAGAGGCCATCGACTATGCGCTCGAGAACAGCGTGACGGTGGACTTCGAATCTTCACTCACTGGCGCGATCGTGTTGTCGAACGGCGCGATCGCGCTGGATGGTTCTGGCGCGTTGACGATCGATGGGGAGGGACGCATCACGATCGATGCGGGAGCAAAATCGCGCGTCTTCGAGGGGAACGGTCCAGACTTGGAGCTTCGCGGGTTAACGCTGCTGGGCGGCATCGCAGAGAGCAGCAGCGAGGGAGGAGGCGCGATCTACATGAAAGCAGGCGCGCTGGCGTTGATCGATTGCACGCTTCGGGACAACAAGCACCTCTCGGATATCGGCAGCGGCGGCGCGGTGCATGTGGCCGAAGGCGCATCCCTGCGCGCCGAGCGCTCGACGTTCGAGAACAACACCGCGAGGAGAGAGGGAGGCGCCATTCACACGGCGACGCTCGACGAGGTCACGCTCACAGCGTGCGACTTCTCTGGCAACGGGCCTGATGATCCCTCCTCATCGTTGTGGGGAGCGAGCATCCACCACACAGGCGGGGATCTGACCATCGAGCAGAGCACGTTCGAGGATGAGACGAGCGATCGCGGCGCGCTCTATATCACGACGGATGTCGGAAAAGTTCGCGTGGAGGAGAGCACCTTCGCAAACAACACCTCGAACATGGGCGCGGCCATTTACTTTCAGTATGACGGCGCCAGCCAGGAGATCGACGCCGTATCACTCGAGGTCACGGACACGACCTTCGAGGGGAACAGCGCGGCGACGTCTGGCGGGGCCATCTCGGCGCACGAATACACGCGCGTGGTCCTGAACGAGGTCACCATGACCGGGAACAAGGCGACCGCAGATGGCGCCTCTGGTGGTGGAATCGCGACCTCGGGTGGGCTCGTCTTATCGGGCGGATCCTTCGAGGGGAACAGCGCCGCTGCGCAAGGAGGGCTGCTCTACTCCACAGGCCTGAACAACAAGAGCTACATCGAGGTCGCCTCGGGTGACTTCTCGGAAAACAGCGCAAACGATGGGGGCGTGATGTGGGTGAGCTTCGCCAACAGGATCGAGATCTCGGGAGCAACATTTGCCGGAAATCGCTCCGAGACCAGCGCGGGCGCGCTCTCGTTGCTCGGCGAGCAGACCTCGATCACGGGCGCGACCTTTACCGACAACATCGCCATGGATGAAAGCAG
>CAJHUC010002346.1:0-23949 GCA_905146915.1 Ostreobium quekettii | reverse complement strand
ACACCCTTCCAAAAAGATTTAGCACAGGCAAGTACTGTAATCTGCTGAGCATTATACCAGTTTCCCTGAAGAGGGTTGCAAAAAGTGACTCATTTTGGCGCACCATGCAAATGCTTTTGTACCATGCCAATCAGAGGCAAAACTCGACAGTTTTCAACGGTGATCAAGCCGGTCTGGAAACTTTCAGGTTTCAAGTAGTTAACCTAAGCCAATGCGTTGAACTGATTATTGTCAAATTTCTGACAACGATCAGTTAAATACCTGATTATTTAGTCAGTTATTGACAAATAACTGATAAGTACTGATAAGTAGCTGATAATCTTCCCGGTTTCACTTGAAACTTCGGAAAATGGGAACAAATCGTCCAAACGTAACCACATTGTGCCTTTACTCATATACCTAATATATGGGGAGGGATTGCCTACATCTGATAGGCGTAAGACCTCTCGCATGAGTATGCTTCATATGACGTAAGCTCTCCACATCACAAACCTCATACCAAACATCTGGATAAAATGCGATTTCGACACAGTTCTTGAGAACATTCCGGAAACAGTGCGCCAATACGGCCGAGACGCCCGAAATAGCCAAAACGCTGGCAGACACAGCCGAAACGGCCAAGACGCCGAGCAAGGGACATGAGGGAGGTGCCCAGGCCAGCCGAAACGCTGGGCGGCCAACAGATCGAGACGGATGCCCAGTAGAAATCGTGCCACACTCCCCATGTTGGCATGGCAGTCGACGCCCAAAGCATCCCCCGCTCGCTTTTCTGCCGTTCCGTCTGAATGCTCAGCCATCTTTTTCTCAAGGCAGTCGCCGAAATGGTCGTAGCAGCACCATTTCGGCAAAGCAGGGGCGTCCAACGCCCCCGGGCCGTCCCTGTTTCAGCCGTTCTGGCTGAAGCCCGTCGCCGAAATGTGAGGGCAGCAGCCCCATTTCGGCAGGGTGGAGAGCGCGCAACACCCCCCAACGCCTACGTTTGGGCCGTTGCCGCTAGAGCTTCAGCCATTTCGGCTGAACTTTGTTAACGAAATGGGAATAGCGACCCTATATCGGCAGGGGAGGGGTCGCCCAACACCCCCACTGCCCACTGTTTGGCCATTTCGGCTCGATTTGAAACCATTTTGGCTGCCTCTTGTTGCCGAAATGGGCGCTCCAGTCCATTTCTGCAAAGTTGGGGACGCCCAATTCCCCCCCCACCCCCCAACCCAGACTGAAGGACGCCCTGAGCCCACCTTTACTTGCGCTTCGCCCCTTGTGTGTCGTTGCCGCGCACCGCTGTGCTGCCCTAGTGGGCTCTGGCGTGTCAGGCGTTTCAGTTATTTTGGCCGTTGCGGCCGTTGCGGCGCGCTCCAAAGGGAACAATATGCAATTCTTGATATCTTCGTGACGTAGAAATTGCATTCATGAATATCAAATTTTGAGGAGAGTAAAATATTCCATTTCATTCTCAAGGAGCTCTGTTTTATGAAATATGGCGCACTCTGCACATCTGCACATCTATGCAGGTGTTTCTTCTCTTCGCTGCATTTTGAATGTCAAAGTTCAAAATGCAAATACGTTGGAGCAGCATGCATCAAATTCTTTGCCGCTGGGGACTCAAATGCTCCAAAACGCTGTTTCCAAATTTGAAAATGCAAAAGAACTTCGCATTTTAGAGCATACTCCATGAACAACAATCTGCCATTAGTGTACTTTCCAGCGGTTTCAAGACTCCTAAGCTTAGCTTTCAAGCATCTTCACTCTCACCCCCACCCACCATCGATAGACCTCAATGTAGAGGCGAGCGGCAGTGCGCTAGTACTGGCGCACATGGGGACAAATTATGTACTGTGTTCTCGGGGGAAGGTTGGCGACATAGCCCATGCTGACTGACACACGCTGCTAGTGGAAATTTCAATTCAATTCAATTCAATTTGCCTCACCCGCCAAATCGCAATTTTCCAGTATCACCCATCTTGGCTGACCAACGTGTCCACGAATGACAGCCTCTACCGTAGAGCCTTGCCCCTCTCCCATTGGCACATGTGCCACCCTCCTCCTCTTGGACTCGGCAAGCTGCCTAATTCTGTATACGGGATCCTCCTCTGGAGCCACGCTCAGCACGATGGGGACACATGAGCGAGACTCCTGTCGCACGCGTGCAAAAAGTGAAAACAAAAATAACAAAGGTTCAAATTTTGTATTTTACCATTACTTGAAGTTTGTATTTTAATATTACATTTAAATTATCTATATCTTAATTTGGCATTTACTTTGTTTGAATTTTAACGTTACTTTGCTTGTACTGCAAAGTAATATCAAAATTCAAGATATCCAATGCGGAACGTTGTGAAGCCATAACAGGCCTGTTTCAATTCCCTTCTGGTGAAAATGAGCACACTTCCAAGTTTCAGATAACAAGATAAGTGAAATGGATGAATGAATGCATCATCCGTCCAACCTTGAATTGTAGAAATGAACTGCTGCCTCAGAAAGCATTTCAAGTCCGCTGTCAGGGGCACGATTTCCTTTTGCAACATTTAGGCGTGAGTCTAGGGTATGCCGCCAAATTTTGGGAGCGTTCTCTTTGAGGAGGCAACCGCACTTTGCATCGCAACGGGTATATCGAAATTTTGACAAGATCACAAGGTGATCTGCAGACGCTCGTTGCATCCCGCCGACCATGGTACTTTCCGCGAGCTGGCAGCGAATGGAAATATATAAGCTGACAGGGCGCCGGGGAGAAACGTTTGTGGAGAGGGAAGCACAGCCAATATTCTCCAGTGCCCGGCCACGCTACAAAGGTGCAATTTGCCGGCAGTACCCTGGCAATGCGGATTAATTGTTAATCGGAATACGACGTTCAGCAGGGTGGTCGGTATCACCAGGGTAGTGCCAGTGCCCGGTTTTCCCAGTGGCTCGGTGGTCTGATATTATGGGTATCCTGGTTATGGCTTCCAAAGTCGTCCAATTAATAGTTTGGAACCCTATCAGAAGCTCCTAGATTTAACATCTACTGAGTCTGCAAAAGAGATGGCTGGCAAAAAATTTTGGCAAAATTCTTACTCCATCATCATGCGTGGTTGTTGCAAACAGCGCAGCAGTGACATTGGACATGATATCATTAAATATATTTTTCAGAGAACAGTTAATAATTAATCACGTAAAATGAGTACCCAACTTTCTTTGCTTCATTATACTACCTCTGTCTCGAAAGTATTGTCCGAACTCGTTTTTACAAAAGCGAACGTCAAAACGTGCGAGTCTAAAAAATTGACTGAAACATCTCTGACGTGCTTGCCGAGAGCTATACATGGCGACCTTGGACGTCACAAACGGCCCAGTGGTTTTCGAGTTATGCCCTTGCACGCCGAGGCGGGGCTTTGAAGGTTGCAAGCAGTTTGGCGCTGCCATCACGAGCTCGTCTCGCCCGTCAAGAAGGGCAGAATCGGCTGAGCTGCAGCTGGGGGAGCGCCATGCTTTGATCCTCAGGTGCGGGCTTACAATGGAAGCTTCTAGCGATCACATTCTGCATGGAAAGGCGCCAGAGATCGCAGACCAATTCGGAGTTTCAACAAAGGCCGTGAAGAGGTGGTGGCTTAGATTGATGGAACAGCTGGATCGGCGCAATAGAATCGATCTTGGAGACGAGCCAAGGTCAGTACTGCCTTGTCTCCTTGCATTGACCAAGAATCAGAGTTGGTAGAGGCGAGCAAGGGGAATCACCTGGGACAGTGAGGCAGATTACTCGCAAATTTGAGAATTTTGGCGTTGAGGTAAGCAAAGATTCGGTTTGTAGGTGGCTGAAAACAACGGCGGCTGTGTGCAAACGGCGGTGGATCAAACCATCGTTTAATCCTGAGCAGATGTGGGTCAGATTGGTGCTTGTAGTGAACAAGGTCAATGAGAGAAGGATGGTGTACGATTCTGCGTTGAACTCAATGCATGTGGATGAAACTTGGTTTTGTTTGATGGCGGACGGCGACCATGTTATTTCCCCGAAGAAGTAGTGCATCGCGTTGTCACAGTCCAACACAAGAGCCACATTCCAAAAGCAATGTTCATTGTGGCAAACGCTAGGCCGGATCCGGCCCATCAACTCGATGGGAAGATTGGAATCTGGCCTGTGTCCAAAGGTAAGGTGGCATAAAATGCAGTAGGCACCACCAAAAGGGGGTCATATACCAAGTGGACAACACCACAGACTTCGCTTGGTATCCCAAGTGGCATGTTGAGAAGCTCTTACTGGCAATCAAGGCAAAGATCCCATGGATGCAAAACAGGCAGGTGTTGGCTCAACAGAATGGGGCTAGCCCCCACGCAGGAAAGGGAAACTTGGAAACCCTTCTGGAAGCTGGGCATATGGAGGGCTGGTTGATTGACCTGGTTACCTAGTCAGCGCAATCTCCTGATTTGAACATCAACGACCTTGAGTTCTTTAGATCATTGAAAACAAGGGTTCTTGAGACACGATTCAGCAGTGTGGATGGGATGGTAAGAGTTGTTGGGGGAGCATATAAGCAGTATGATGCAAAAGTCCTGGAGCGGGTGTGGTAGTGCCTGTTGGTCGTGTACAATAAAGCGCTTAAGGAGTTTGGAGGAAATGGGTACACGATGGACTTACGTGGATTAGGCAAACCCAACAACATGGGGTGCTCAGGGAGTGTGCAATGGTGGAGAGGGACGCTTTTCAAAATGCTCTGGATTCCTTGATTTATGGTGTTGATTGCATGTAATGAGGATCCACATTCATCGGAAATCGACCAAGGAACCTGAATCTGGCGTCAGATTAACCATTGGAATTGATCTTTAAAGTTATTGTAACAAAATAAATGTGGGAAATACTCTTGAGACGGAGATAGTATGATTTTTGTCCGTGGCTTTACTCACAGTGATGTATGATTCACAAAAAATATGATCAGAGCATTCAACGGATGCAACACAGATGTGAGAATGGGGGAGATTCTTAGCGATTCCAAAGTAAATGCTATCATAGAAAATTCACATAATTGAATACCATACTGATCAGAAAACTGTCCGAACAATTGGGCATGTCACCTCGTACGATTCTTCCAAGCTGAAATGGTAAGGAGACCCACAGCTCGCTCCCAAATAGTGACTGACTGCGCGCCTCGCCGCACTCGCCGTCCTTCCGGGACTAAGCCATCGAGTCAGCAGCAAATTGTGCCACGGTGACAGCTCCAGATCGCCTGATTCTGGAGCAATTGGTTGGTCCCAGTCTCCAGATTCAAAAGCGCTTGTTCTTTTTGCAGACGGGTTGTTGCTGATTTTTTCCTTGAAATTCATGCCTTTAAATTGGGGAAGCAACTCGATTTCTTCAATCATCTTCCAGCTCTTGAGAAAAAACGCACAAATTGTTAGGCGGCGTTCCTGCCCTTCCAGTTGTGTTGAGCGCTGCACGTTCTCACAATTTGGCAAGATTTTTCATGCAAATATCATACACGTCTTACATGTTATTAAGGGATGCCACGATTTGGGGCTTCATGCGAAATGCACTTCTGTTGCAAAACCTTTGTCAAGCCTCCAGTTCTTGCAAGCAGAGCACACTATGTGGAAGATAGGAACTTCGACCAAAGCAACTCCTAAAAGCCGCTATGAAAGCTACCCATGACGACTTCAAAGGTAGCAAACGGTACCAACGTACTTGCGATATCTCAAGAACAGCGGAAACAAGGTATTTGCCTTTTGGCATTGGGTGGGGCGTGGCGATCTTGTCATGCGCTTTGATACATGCGGAAGATCTGAGCTGGCGCTAGTAGAGGGTCACGCCCTGGTGGCTTGGGTGCACTGAAGATGCGGGTCGATTCCGACAGAATCCATGCGCGAAAAAACAGTGACCGGTTGAAAGTGACAAGTTTCAAAATATAATTTGTGTTGATAAGAGTAATATCGCATATATTGTGGCTGAAAATTCACTAGGCGCCTCGATCGATACTGCAACATCAAATTCGCAAACTCGCCCAGGTCCAGTACGCAGTGCATGCTGACGTCAGCCATAAAAGAGGGTTAGCTTGCGTCCACTATGAGCGATGATTGAAGATTTTTGGGAGACACCACTAACAGCAAACAGAGGAGCAAAAGGAATGGCTAACACGTTCCACATAGGGTGTGATTGTTGTGATATTTACATTATTTGAATGGCCTTGATGTGGCTATTCATCAACTGCAACAAGGTGCTCCACGAGTTTTGGAAAATGGTCTGAAACATATCGGTATGAAGGGCACGCAAAACGAGGGGAATTGAGGGCCCGGAGTCCGACATAGACACTTTCGATAAGGCTTTGCATGTTGTGCCGCACGGCGACAGCTAATGCAAACAAGATGCAAATTATATTAAAATGAAATAAAGGGTAAATTTGGATAAAATTGACTCATTGAGTTCATCTAGGAAAGCTGCGAATTCCTTCAACTTGCAATAGGCAAGTCAATCCAGTTCCAATTACGAATCGCACCTTTTCCGGCAGCCAAGTGGGCTTCCTCCTTCCTCTCTTGGATTCTGGAACCCTACAATATTCCAGGTGCATGGCCGCTGTATCCATTTCAGAAACGATACCAATGCCACCCGCTGCTCCAGCTTCGTTCCCCGCACGTGCCAGATGTTTTGCATTTTCCAAAGACTCCAACTCGCTTCTGCGCTCGCAACCTTGGACTCGATACTCACTGCCGTCCCGGACGCATTGTTCCTGCTGACAACTCTCTCGCGGCGGATTTTCTAATGACCCTAGCTTTTGCAATTGCAAATACCGAGACTCCGTTGATCCGTTCAAGAAGAGGTTGACCTCTTGCTGGTTAGCGATCCCTTCTTCCAGAAGGAAACGAATCTGAAATGTCGAAACAGATGCTGCTATGAATTTTTTGAAATCAGAAATGCAAGAAATTCAAAAAAGTTCAGCATTTTCAAATCTAAATGTGAGAAAACGGCAAATCGGTGTGAGTATGCGATTTTAAGTATGATGGCACCGACTAAGCGTCATTTGCACTGCCTTCTGTTGCAAAACAAACTGCAATCGTTGCCTAGGGACGATGCTATGTCGATTTTGGCACGCTCAGCGTCGATTTGACGTTAAACTCGACCCGTCCCACCAGCCTTCTCGCCCCCCCGCCCCTTGCTTTCTCTTCTATCTTAAATCCTTCTTTCATACCAGTATGGCTCAGCAACATTATCTAACAGCGGTATACAAGTTACAGGTGTCATTGAAAAGAAAAGTCTTCATAATAGTACTGATTCTAGTGCGCTGAGATATAGGAGTTTAAATGCTATTATGGGCGAGGTGAGCAGCCTCAATGGCTGTAAGTTGATATATACTATGGGTTTTCTCGAAGATTGTACACTTGGAGGGGAGGGTAGAACAAGTCATGAGTTTTTAGCAGCTGATCAGCGGCGCTTTGGTGTATCTTTCCACCTTGCGTCGATGATTTTGTGGCAACTACATAATCTCTTAGGCCACCAGCCTCCCTCCCGCGCCAAATTGGCGCTCAGCGTACCAAAATCGATGTAGCGTCTTCCCCTAACATTCGAACGATTTGCGCTACTTCGAAACTCCAAAGTCCGCGTCGCGATGTTGGCCAAGATTGCCATGGATCAAGGCTGCAGCAAAGAGTTAAGCGCATCTGCGCATATGTACAACGCATAGATCCTGTGCACCCTAATGCATGCGGCTGCATGTCTCTATGCGTTCTTCCTGCTTACCGTGTATGCGCCACAGATACTGGGACCCGCAAATAAGCAATCTTTGCAAAAAGTGCACAATTTGATGCCAAAATCAGAATCAAACGTTCACCAAACGTTAGGTGTGAGGTTGCGTGACACGCCATATCTTTCGTCAGTCGTTTACATCATCGGTCAGGTGCAAAAACCTGTTCGACTGTTTGAAAGCCAACGGCCCAATTCAGGAATAGTGCATTTTATGCGCCCCTAATCGACAAAGAAAGACCCAAATTAGCGCATCCCATTGTGCATACCACATTGTGTGCATCTCTCCCGGCGAACTTCTATCAATTATCAAAACATCACTTGCGCAATGCTGCCTCTTGGTGTAAGCATCGAGACACACAACTTACACCAATGGCTAGACATGAACGAGGAGTTGCCTACGCCATCCCAATAATCGGTGGTTCCAACCGATGGGTCCTGATGCATCGAACTCACCGTCAGCATGACAGAAAAGGCGAGCCGGTCCTCCTCGAACAACGATCTGCAGGCCCGTTTGTACACGGCCCCATAAAAGTGCCTCTCCACCACCGAAGCGCGCTCATTCACTGCCGAAGACTTTGCGCAGCTCTTGAGGGTCTCCGCGTACACAGATAGGAACCACTTCAACGAGAAATGATACGAGGGGTGCAGGTCGGACAGTCCTTCCATGGCGAAAAATAGCGGAGCTGCCTGTAATAGAACAGATTGTCTTTTAAAAATGGCTGCTGAATGGCTGGCTGTCAACCGCGGCTGTTGAAATGCCTTGTATTCTTTTGCTGCAAATTTTAGCTTTTCATGCTCAGTGGGCTGCCCATCCTTTAATCATATCTCAACACATTTCCGTAGGCCGCCAACGCCATATTTTGAGATAATTTGGTGGTGACGTTTTGCCATTTAATGCTTTCAGCTGCTTCTCCCGAAGAGTTGTAGTTGCAATCAATATGTGTAAGCAATTGCAGGCCCGAGTATGTTGCAGCGTGGTTGACAACGCATGGTCTGTAATATTTCAGGCCATGGTATTTCAATACTACAGACCATGGCGTTCAAATGCCACCAAATCACCTTGCGTGCCATCTTGTCCCTGTACACCTTCCGAGTTTGATTCACTCGTTTCTGATTGTTGCCGATTGAGCGCAGCTTCGCCTGAACGTCTTTCGCTGCCCTCTGATAGTCCGCGAACGTCACGTACATCTCGTCCCGACTCAGCAAACCGGCAGCGTCGATGGAATTTATGGTATCGAGCATTCCGTTCTCGGCGTCTTTCAGCTTGTTGAGATTGCTGACCCTGTTTCGCATCAGCACCTTGTGCTCCTGCTCTGCCTCCGGGATTTCGCTCGTAACCGCTATGGACTCCTGGAGGAGAAAGTTGTAACTTTCTTTTTTCTTCTGGACCTTCTTGTGCTTAGCCATTGTTTTTGGTTTTCATGCGCCCACCTCTGTGGCTTATTATCCTTTGGTGGTAGCTTGACCCAACTGCGCATATAGGTATAGTCATAGATACAAATAGAGACTGTTGAATACTGAATCTATTCGCCGGTTAAGCTTCAACAGCGATTTCAAAAGTAGCAGAACCGGCAAATACTTTTCCGTGAATGTATTTTCTTACACGTCTCCCATTAGATCCACCAGAAGCTCTTACTGATTCTCTCAAGAAGCCAATCCGTTCTTTTCATGCAGATTTGTGAGAGCCCCAAGTACTGTTTGGTGGCCAGTCTGAGTCCACACAAAACACACGGTGCTTCCTATATGTTTATCATTAGCTTCAAGCGCATTCACGAGTCTGCTCGAGGTACCGCGCCCAGACGCATTTAGCGTATTCGCCATTTGAATCAGTCATTAAGATGAATCTTGACTTTAGAACAAAAGCAAACTATCAAATAAACATTCTGATGTCATGACGATTTTCTGAATTCCACCCCCCCCCCCCCCCCCCACCCCACCCACCCACACCCACACACACACACACACACACACACACACGCGCGCCCACCCACCCACTCACCCCCGTGACATGACCAAAGGGGGGGACTATTGTGTTAAGGGAGCTTGCACTAAGCAGCCGGTGTAAAGGGTACCGTGGTCGCCCGTGTAAAGGGCGCCTAATCTACATTGTAGGGGGTACATTGGCTGCTAGTATACATAAATTCACATGTGCCTTAATTAGTGAATAAATTTATAGGTACCCTGACCGCCGGTGTAGGTGGCACCATGGCCGCCTGTGTAGTGGATACCCAAGCCGCCCGTGCAGGGGGTTACCCTGGCTGCCCACGTAGGGACCCCGACTGTAACTGGAAACGACAAGTTTTTCAAAGCTTTTCGCCCATTGATCGATTTCAATTTTCGTTTGTCTACTTATATATTTATTTGTCCGTTGTCTTTTTGTTTATTCGCTATTGCTTTAAAATGTGCAAGTGCATATGGTCCACATGATTGTGTGCATAGGTCCATATGATACGAATGACGAGTTTGTTTTGCAGGAGAAAGTCAGTTAATGACAAACTTTCAATCATTGCAGGTGCAGCAAAATACTTCTATGTTTCGGTGAATGTGCTTTTACGTGATATCAAACGTTAATGTAATATTCATGCTCTGAGTTGCACGGTACTACTGCTGCAGCCATAGAAAAAACATACGGCAATGAAAATTACCATACGAAGTTCTCCAGAAGAACAATTCCGCGTTGTATACTGGACAAATCAGGCCCCCCTGACACAGTCTACATGCATCCTCCACTTAGAAAAATCAGATTGCTCAGCTTTTCTTGGACCCCAGGCTTGGTAATTTCTTCCAGAACTTAGCTGCCAATTATGATAATACCGTCAGCATAAATTCATGCGTCTCATTTCCAGCCAGACTGGTTGCTGCAGCGTGGCGATAAATGATCGGCTCGCGAAATGAGTTTCCTTCAGATGCAAAATGTTCCATGAAGTATCCCAATATTCCCCTGGACCTTGCTCAACCCCGCCCCCTCGCCCCCTTCCCCCTCTCCATCTTACTAGTTTGTGCACGAGCTGCTCTTCGGTGACGCCGAAATCGACGATGACGAAACGTCCCTTGCAGCGCCACAACCACTCCGAGGATCTTGACATCGTCGACATCAGCAGCCTGAATCGTGGGTGGCACTTGTGCCTGGAGCTCCCGAGCCGCACGGTCATCTGCCAGCCGTCCTCGTCCCCGCCCTCGCTTATGTCCTGCGCCATCAGCTGCCAAACGAGCGCCGAGGGCTCGTCCGGGACGTTTTCCAGAAAAACGGTTGCTCCGTTCTCCATGGCCTCGATCACAAGGGGCAATGATTGAGCGTGGTCGCTCCGAATGACGACGAGCCTCGCCTGGTGGTGTGCAATCAACCGGCGCCGGTTAAAAACCTACATTCTATCGTTGACAACGACGCAATGTGTAGAGCCATCTTGTGAGCAACAGCCATCAGTAGAAGACGCCATCCTGGAGCTGCCAATTCTGATGCTGATTGGCGCCGCTGGGCGCCATGGAAGTCAATTTGATGCCGCCGCAGTCATGTGATGCGGCTGGTTAGCGCGGCAACGGCATCTCGATGCGCATCGCGAACGTGGTTTCTGGCGGTGAGCGATAGTGCAGTCAGCATGAAATCCCAGATGTTTGCCAAACACTCGGAGATGCGCATGCACAATTTGGTAAAATGTCCAAAGCATTGTTCCGTTTCTCGCGCCATCATCAGGGGATGTAGAAATTTCCACATAGATATGCTTGAATTCATTCCGAAACCCTGAGCATCTGAACATTTGATTGAATTCGGCATCGACGAATCGTAAAGGTGTTGAGAGCACTAAACCTCTTTCAAATGATTTGAATCTTAGTCTAATTCTCAATACCAAAAGATCAGTAAACCGCACTTCCCCACCCACCCCAAGCCTCCAAAGCCACCCCCTGCCTATAGCTCCACGGCATGCTCTCATTTTGCGAAGCTGCTTTTGGGCGGTTTAATGCACTGCGGGATCGCCGCCGTTCCTTTAGGCCCACCTCTTGCGTTTTGTATATATTCTCCAGCCAGGGACCGGCCTGGTCCTGCGGGTCCACGACGATTGCCCACTGGCTGGATTTGTGCAATATGGCGGCATTCTCGACGGAGCGGCTGTTCTGGGGCAGGCCTGCCTGTGCCCACTGCAGGCGCATATTCTCGTCCGACAAGAAGGTAGCGATGTCGCCGTCGTCAGAAATGGCAATGCCCGCCTTGCGCAAAAAGACAGATACCCTTGATGCATCCCGCAGGGATCGAGCTGTGGAACGTCTCTGGAGAATCACTATTAGTTGCTTGTTCTGTCCGGAAGTAAAGGAAAAATTTTCTGCGATGTTGTATTTGTATCAAGTACTTGTTCGTTTTCGTTTAAACTACAACCAGAGCGCTTAATATACGTTTACTCATTGCTGCCAAAAGATCACAGAGAACGCACAAGCGCAAGGCGCTCGGCAGTACATTGAGTCAGTGTTACTCAAGAGTAAATTTTGAACCCCTCGCAGTGCATCCCCCGCCCTCAAAAACTCGGGTACAGGTTCCGGGAAGCTTCCCGGGAAGCCTTCCTTGAGGCCCCTCACGACTGGGACGCCTTCCTCTGGACCAAAAGAGTAGAGCGGCCATCCCCGCTCGGGTGTGGCGCAACGATCGGCACCCATTGCTGTGGGCCGCCGGTAGTTGTGGCGCATAGCTGCGCATCTCACCATCAGTGATTTGCGGAATTCCTTGCCACCGTCCACGATGACGCAAGGACATGCATACACTGGCAGAAAATGAGCCAAATTGCACAGTCACGAAAATTGTGTACCGTGTTTTGCATGTAAAAATGCTGTGAAAATCATGTAAGCATCGTGTACTAATCGTTTACTGATCACAGAATAGACGGCTGCCGCTGGTACACGGTTGAAATCGCGTAAAAGCGTGCTCTTCACCGCGCTGACCATGGCCGTAAGGTGGGCCATTTTTGTGTACTACACAGGGCTGAAAACTACAAGATTTTACCAATGGTGGAAAATGTGCCCCAAAATACCCGACTTTTACATAGTTTTAACACGATTTCACACGACTGTACACCGTACAAAATGGTCGAGATTTAACCAGTGAGAGGATCCGCTGTGGCTAACAGGTCTTTTGGGGTCTCGAGACTAGCCACGAAACAGCTGCTTGCGTAGAAAGCTCTCTGTCGGCTGAGGATCCCCAACTGATGGCCTGTTTTGTGTGCGGAACGCCCCTTACAAAACGGCATCAATGCCGCCGTACACGACGATATACGGTGTGGACGCTCCATCGTGGACGCCGAGGGCCTGTGCTCTGGTCCTGTTACGTTTTCCCAGGGCGCCATAAAAAGTTTCTAGCGGCAGCTTCTTTCAAAGTGGCGCGTGCACGGCGCTCGAAATGCCCTTTGTGGAATGTGCCCGGCAAGGCCGGTTTCGGCGATCTTTTGCCTGTTGGGCGGCGAGGTCACAAGCAGATTCTCTCAAGCTTTCATGGTGGTTTCAGCACCAACGGCGACCTGGCCCATAGCGCCAGTCCTCTCTAAAAACGCCGCGATTGTGCGCTTTACCGATTTCTGGGATTCCGGCGAGAAGGCTTAAATGCTCGTCGGGCAGCCAAAACTACGGTCGCATCGACGGTCGAGTGGTACGAAACTCGTTTTCGCGGTCTCTGTACTTCGGAAGGGACGTCTCCGATCTACAGCACAGCGGCGGCCCCGGCTTCCAACTCTGAGCTGCGCCCCGTCCGCCGGAAAGCGACCTGGTCATGGGGCCGTTTGGGGGGTGAATTGGCCAGTGCGTGACAATATTCCCCAAAAGTCACGTGGGCTCGCAGAGCTGCCACTGGACCTGTACTTATCCGTTTTGTGCAAAACTTTGGTAGCGTGTGACCAGCAAGTTGTTGGTTGTTGACCCAAGTTTTCAAGAAAATACAGTGCGTGGGTGATGCGAAACCGGCTTCCCAAACAAATTGTTTCATTTGATTCTGGACAGAGGAAGCAATTGTGGAGGCATCGCGACATCGAAAACACACCGTATATATTTTTCGTCTACGCAAATGGCGTGGGAATTCCAAAGACGACTGGAGACAACACCAGCATTTTGAGGATTTCTCAGGGTCATTCCGATGCTCGTGTAGTGCCAGAGATCTGAAAATGGCGTATTAAAAGGACGCCACCTGCGACGAGTCGCCTAACGCATCGCGACCACATGTGGCAACATGCGCTCTGCACAGATCATTTTCAAGGGCCTCCGTAACAATAGACTTCGTGTCGGCGATGCAAGTCTGCGAAGTCTTGCATCGCAGCGGTGCGCCATACGAACCGCCTGTGAAACATGGCCAAGTCTGACACAAAATTTCAATCAACCTCCGACATTTCAAGGGCGGCAGAGGCTTCGCAGAGGCCGATCAGCATATAAAAACCGGATTACATCGCCCAAAACGTAATTAAATCAGTATGTAAACACTTCATGCCTCAAACACTCATTAAAATATCAATATCCATGTCAATATTGACATCAACAATCAACAGTGATGGGAATTATCAACATCAACATCAACGGTGATGTACCAATGTCGTATTTTGCCCTCCGGCCACTCCAACGGCGTCCCCACCTCCACGACGGCCTTCCTCCACCCCCGGCGGCAGTCTCTGCGCTGGCCATCCGCCATCATCCCCGCGTATGTCACATAACATGACGCCAGCAGCACGTCTCCCGCGGCGCTGGACCTCCTGGCCGCGAAGTGTCTGGACCTCTCCTCCCACCGCGCCTTCTCCTTCATGAGGGCCGACAGCACCTTGTGAGCCTTGGATATCTGCCTCGCGCCGGCCTCTGATTCGCTGTGCAGGCGCGCCGCCTTCTCGATGGCCTGCTCGTACTCGCGCCGCAGGGCATCCACGTCCTCCAGCATGGCGTTCAGCCTCTCGCGGGCTCTCTGCGGGGAAGTGGGGGGTGGGAGCTTCAGTGGCACAGGCGGGAAACCCCGCATAATAGTTTTCGGCAAGATGGTGCTTTGTTTTGGGGGGCGCTTAGCGCTGTTTGCGCTCAATTTTTTCAGCAATGAAGTTCGACTTCAGCGCAGTTGAATTGTGCTTCAAGTGTGTTGGTGTACTGGTGTTTGTTCATGTATTGAAATACTGGCAATGCTTGAGCTCGTCAGCTTGAGCGCTCAACGTCAGTGACACTCGCCGGAGCCACATAGACTCAAAATTCGTTGAACCGCAAGTTCAGTGCCCCGCTGGGTGGCTTGAATGCATAGTGGATAGCGAAAATGTGACACATGGTTTTGGCTTCTAGTGATAGCTAACAGCTAAGAGCTGCCTGCTGGATGTAAGCAAAAAGTGCAGCTAGCTGTAAGTCGAGGCACAAAACCAGCTACCGTTGGCAGTATATATAATATTTTCAAAATACCACCAATTGCCAATTTAGTAGTGTGAGTCTGTTTTGCTACTTTTCATTTGATAATTGTCCCAATAATCTCAGCTTCAATCTTCCTAAATTTGCCGTTTAGAGAAAGTTAGCCGATGCATCCGTGGCCCTTGCGACGCGAAGCTGTTAGGATTGCCGGACTCCGGCAGCCGGAGTAGGCTCCACATTGCATCAGCGAGGAATGGCGATAAACTGTAGTCAAATATTACTTCCTCCGTCCGGAAGTAATTGTCCTCTATTTGAAAAATCAATTTAGTTATCTAAACTGCTTTCAAAGTACCAATAAAAATCATAATCGAAATTATTGGATCTCAAAACCCTTGACTACCAATTTTTGTGACCAAATGCCCATCCCCGCAAATTCTGCGTCCCCTCAAAATTGCCTAAAATTTGCCCGAAAATTGTGCGTTCTCATTCGACGCCCGTTAGAGATCCGCGCGGTTCTGGGTGGCTCCCGTCCCAGGCATGCCAAAGCAAGGTGGCTGTTGCCGCCGCAGCAAAGGGCAGTGTGCCTTACGTTTTGCAGCCATTGCCAAACACACTCAACCGTGTTTGGACCCCCATCGAAGAAGCCCATCGTCAGCGATGGCAGAAACCACTGCCTCCATGATCTCTGATGCGAGGACTTGCCACAAGCGGAAATGGCCAACGCCCAAGGCGCTCATCCTTGGGCTCTGTGCGGGCTATCACTCTAAGGTTATGTCTCAACTTTACTCTGACTTTGCCCCTCGATTGATCCTTGAATCGAGGCCTTCGTGCGTGGCTGGGCCGCACTCCAGAAATTGCCTCTGGCGGCCGATTCCCGCCTGGTCTGCAACCCTTCGCAATCTAACTAGTCTGTGCTTGTGGGAGAGACACAAACACGTCTCTCTGGTTGTTCCGTTCGTGTTGCACCCTTTCGATTGTTGATGCAAAGGTCGATTTCTCCATTGCGCCTTGGAAGCCATTCCCCTAATCGTCCGCCGTTGATTAGGATGATGGCCATTGCATTCCTTCGCACCTTTTTGAGGGGATTCGGAGGCCCTGTGCGGTACCTCTCACGGTAGAGATGGAGGCTCAAAGGTCGCGGCCCAGAAATCTGGGCCAGAAATGCATCCCTGGACTTGACAATCGATCTCAAATTAGGGCAGCGAAGCGACGGTGGCTTCCGCGATCAAGCGCGCCACGTTCAAGACACGTTTTCTGCCACTTTCGCTCCTCGCTGGGACCTCTCAGAGCTTCTGTCCAGACGGCGTGGATAGTTTTGAATGGGTGGTATTGCTTGGCTGCTGCAAAGGCGTGCTCCACAACGTCGCGAAAACAGCCGTTTCGGTGACTTGTTGGAAAACGGGTGGGTTTCTGGTAGGAAAACCTTGCTTCAATGTATTGCCAATTTTTTCAATACTTAACGGACTGAATTAAAATTTTGACCGTATACTCCAAAACATAGACGCACCTTTGGAAGAAATTATTTGAAAAAAGAAGCTTTGATGGTGGAGAGCTAGGGCGCCAAAGTCATGGAGGACAATTAATTCCGGACGGAGGAAGTACTTACCTATACTTAATCCTAAGGGGCTGCATATGAATTCATATGAAATTGGTTAGAATGGGCGTATATTCATCATTTGAATTATTGATTAGTGTATTGACGATACGGTGTGTCTGTGGCACAACTTGTTAGTTGCAAACTGCACATGATTAGCTGAAACCTTGTGCTTGAAAGCGCGGTCAGGCAATGTGCAAGTACGTTTAATTGCTGCCAGCATCACTTTCCGTTGTCGAAACATCAGATCCATGCGTTTGCTGCAGATGTGCGCATTTGGGCGGGGATGGTTCGCATTTGGGCGTGGGTGGTCCCTCATTTTACATTTTACCACGATGGGTGGTCCCACATTTTACACTTCTTCCATCGCACCATTAGGTCCGCTTCCCTCTTCTCCAGCTCTTCCTCTGCCGCTCTGAGGGCTTGCCTCTTGGGTTCCATCGCCTTTTGAGTCGTGTGGTACATCACAAGGGCCAAAACCCACCGACACATGCTGGACGCTGCCTTGGACACCTTTGACATCGCCTTGGGAGAGAATTCTTCCATGTTTGTGAATTTTCTGACCTTTGCATCCACGTCGCGTGTCAGGTACAAGTACAACCCGCCTGTGAACTTTATTCATGTTTCGCGATAACATGTCTTTAGAGGAAAAGCTGGATTAGGGCTCAACAATTTACACACTTACTTCTGCATTTGTTTTCGAATGGGTGGACGTTCCGAGATTGCGAACAAGAGCTACCTTTTGCTAAGCTTCCTTTGTGCCACGGCGGATGCATGATATATCGTATCAATGCTACTTTTTTCCATGTTTGATGGGAATAACTACTGATTGGCGCAATCGCTACCACGAATTTATCAGATTCTATCATAGCAAAATGATGTATTCTTAGTGTTAAAGCCGGCATTTTGCATTTAGTGTAAATGTTCAGCACAATACATTTTCCCACTGATAAAACAGCGCATGCATACATAAATTGGCTCAGGAGTAAAAATAGAATGAGCATACACTATGAGTAACTCACAACCTATCAATTGATCAGTTCCCAAGATAATGAGATGGTTCTCGGGATTAATTTATATTTCCGCAGACGACATGGATATCTTCATATTACACACATGTACTCATGCTTAGATTACTCATAATAAATTCAAAGACCATTTTCTCATTCGCTTGAACCAAATTTAGCGTAAAACAAAATGGCCGCTTGGTATCAAACCTCCTCCACAATGTCATCGGACAGGCGATCCTTGTCGTACGCCAGAACGTGCTCAAGGAAGTGGAAGTCGCTCATCAACTTTATGGATTCGTCCCACCAGATCTCCACTTCCTTTTCGGCTTTGGGCTTCTTCCCACCACGTATGTCTTTCGGAATGCGGTCCATCATTATGCATATGCACCTCATAACAAGCTTCACGCCTGTATGCCAGTGGCCAGAGTGAGATACACAGGGAAAACACAGGTGCAAAACAAGGCTGTAAATGTGAATCGTGCGCTAATGGAGACTATGTGTTTTGTTGGGTGTAATGTGTCCTGTGAAATTGCCTGATGGGTTCGCGCGCCCTTTCCAATATGGCTTTGCATTTATGAGGAGAACATCATTAAATTTTTCTAATGCAAGTAAGCCCTTGGTTGAATTTAGAATGGGAGTTGTCTCCCAAACTCCGAAATCTTAATCATTAACGCGATCTATGTTGGCTATATAGTCCAAAACTATAAAGTCATCGAATAATTAACTCTTCAAATGATCTAACAATAAATTGGTAGAACAACAGCAGGGTGATTCGACTATAGACAAATTGAATTCAAAACAGGGATTTTCCAGGATTCGTCACTTGGAATGACACCACAGCAGCAGATCTCTGTATTCACAATCATTCATAACATAAAGCCGTTCTTTTTCGTGGCTCCAACTACTGTTGGCTACCTCGATATTGGGGCTCATCGGAAAACACTGCGTTATCTTTATGATAACCTCGAACCCTGATTTGGTAAAAGCAAATACAAGACCCAGTACATTACCGTACCGCTGTAGGAGCTTAGTACAATACTGTAGTACTGCAGTGCTGCGTTAGTGCCCTGTAATAGGTATTGAAGTATTGTGCTGCTTTTAAGCAAGTGATACATGCTTAAAAGTGAATCCCACATTTTCCCGAAAGGTTGCTCGAGCCATTCACCTGGTGGAGGCTTCTTGAGACTTTTCAACTCCGCAATATCCGACTTGTTGATCTTGCTGATTTCCTTCAATGCCTTCCTGAGTGGCGGCATCGCTTTCTCCAGCTCGGCGTCGCACAAGTCCCTCTCTTTTGCCTGCTCTTCTGCTTCGGCTCTCGCCCTCGCTTCGTCGCTCGTAATCCTCTGCGCGGAAGCCGAGAGCGTTCGTTAACTTTTCACGAGCGCTTATGTAGCGTGCGTTGACGTAACTTGCGTTGGTGATCACTTACGCAATTTCTCTCATTACGAGCGAAGCCGCTTTTGGTCGTGGTTTAGAGTAAGAAACGTGCATTTATGTACAGCATTCACTCCATCCATCGAGTTTTAGCTCAAGTCGAATTGATGGCATAAGTTTCTTAAGGGAAATATATCCTCAAAGGGGACAACAATGTGCAGTGATCTGTCAACGGATTATGGATTCTCAAATTCAACGCGTTCCTGTTAGGCAATGTCTGCGCAGAGCATGATATGCGCTAGAGGGCGCTCATGATCCAAACATCGTTTGTGGCATTTGTATGGTGACAAACCGATGGCGTTGAATGGCATATATGTGTGCATGACAGACCCTGGCAGCCACAGCCGTTTCGAGTTTTTCTCGCGCAAAATCAACCGACTTGGAAGGGGACCCACGTGGGCGCACCCCGAAACGCCGCAACACGGGGGATTGCTATGTACATTGCGGCATCATTTTTGCGACGGTTTTATGACAAAGCTGTTTTAATCTGCGCATTTTTGGCGCACAAAATGCAAATTCTATTTCAGGTCTAAATGCGTAAATACATGCTGTGATTACACCGTAAACAGCAAGCCTGGCAGCACGCAATTGACACCGAGAGGGCCACATGGTCACCTTCACAGCGTCATCCGCCAGCATTTGCTCCCTCCCTACACGCTCCAGCAAGGCCTCCGTCTCCTTGCTTGTTTGAAGCATGAGGGGCTGCAGCTGCTCAAAGCGCCGCTGCATACGCTCCACCTCGTCCTGGAGGGCCACCATGGACCTCACGCCTTCGGCATGCTTGGAATACTCGGTGTCCAGCTCTTCTACCTTCTGCGCCATCCTCTCATGCACGGTCGACAGGAGAGTGATGAATTGGCAGCTCAGCGGGGCAACCATGTGCTCATGGTTTGCACCATACTGGTTCTTGCACTGTTGAACAGTCTCACTGTGAAGGGTGGCGCAAATTTGAGCCATCTTGGCACAGTTGTCGTCATCTCCCTGAAAGAACATTTATCGAGCGAGATCTCTGTGGCACGCCTCGGGGTCCCTTTTCATTTTGAGTACTTAATCTAAATTCCTATGTACGTACAGATGAAACATTTTAATAGAATGGTATTCGGCATTTTGAAGACAGAACGCAAAGAAGAAAAATCGGCTCGGTCACTCCTATTTTCGATTTCATCGTTCAGAAATCTGCCCGAAACGAAACGGACATGTGGCTCCGTTTTCGCTCGCACTTCGCTGTAAGGACAGAATAGGACAACAAGCGTCGTGTGCGCTGCCGCACTTCACCTCCATTACTTTGTCTTGCGCTACCCCATCTGGCGCACTGGCAAATCATCACCGCCTACCATGACATCCCTGTGCCGTCCGAAGAATCGATACCCCGTCTCCACGTTGTCAGCGATCTCCCAGTCGTCCATGTGTATGACGGCGGAGTGCTCACAAATGGGCGGAAATGCGTCCAATCTGCGGCAATCGGGCCCCGCGCTGGAATCAACGCAGAGTATCACGTGCAGATTTTCCTTGCACTTGGAAACGAAACGCTTCACGCCCTCCTCGTACTCGATGCTCCACCGGTGGAGCGCCGATCCGTTGGTGTGGCCCGCGGAGCTCTTGCTTAGTGCCTCCGCTCCGCTGTGTCCCAGGGCGGTCAGCTCCGGAATGGCCCCTTCCCGGATTATGTGCGTGGCGTCGTCCATCACTCCGTCGCAGACTCTGCTCGTGACCCTCAAGATGACGGCGATTTTGGTTCCCTGCGTTCCTGGAGGCACGGACAATGGGATGCGCAGCAACGCCAATTATCACCAATGCTTGAAACAGGGATCTTCGCTCGGAAGCCGCGTTCTCTTTCCCGAAGAGTGCGCTTTGCTCTTTTTGCTCTTTTTCGTCACAACGCATTTGTAAGTATCTCATTTTTCAAATTTATAATGTTGCCCAACGTTATCCTATCCACGAAAGGAGTTTCGGTGAAAGGTAGCATTACCATCCACTGGTAGAAAACGGCATGTTTGTGATGCCAACTGAGATGCCATTTTGGCACAAAATGGTGCCGTCACAGTGATTGCTATGGCACAAAAGTGGTTGCGATTGCACCAATCCGTGTCAAGTGCCCTGGCAATTGGCATCGCAAGAATGCCCCTATCCGCTGGTGCTCGGTACGCTGAAGGGCCAGCTTAGCTTGCGCAGCGGAGTGCAAAGCACGCTTGCTTACCCGCTTGATGGATCAGGTCCCCGATTTTGGCGCGCCACTCAGCGAAATCTTGTCTTTCGTATGGCATCACATGGACTTCATACCCCGAGGCCCGGGCGGCGATTTCGGAAATGGTCCTTTTTCCAACCCCAGGTGGCCCCATCACCACCGCATGATTCGATGGATACTTCAGAGCCTCGGACACTTTTATCAGCTGAATCACCGATGTTCTAGACATAATTGACTTCAGCTGCACGGGGATCTCTTGCTTCTTGCTCAGCCTAGCCACAAAGTCTTCTATCACTGTTGGGAGTGTTTCCTAAGCAACCACATGGATTACCTGAAACTGTGGTCCTTTTAACATATCGCGCGACAGAACAGAGCGGTGGCAACTCGTGCACCCTGTATACGATAGCGGCATGTACACATCCAAGAACTCTTTGTTCCCCTCATCCGTTCGTTTATGATAAACGATTCATCGTATGGCCGCCCGCGTGTTCAGGCATTGCTACGACTGATGTCCCGAGTCTGGTCATATATAACGCTATCAACAAAATTTTCAGCGTTCGATTCGGCTAACATAGCCACATTCACCATAGGTGAACGTTACCCAAAGAAAAACAACATCTTTCCCGTACTTTTTGGAATCAACTGAGGTAATCCACCCGCACTGCATGAAACGCCGCGCTAAAGCGCGGCCAGATCCCGCAATCGGCACCAACCCATCCACAGGCACTAGCACTATCACTATCCACAATCACTAGCACTATATATCAGCACTAGCACTATCCACCAGCACTGGCATATAACGCCATTTCCGCGACCCCAATTGCGATGCCATTTTGACACCAAGTGGCGCCAATGATGGAGATATAGAGTGACTGCGATGGCACAGTGGCAGCTGCGATGGCATCAATTAGTGCCAAACGACATCCCAGCGGGCATCCCAAAGACGGCGTGCCCTTCACTGACTGTGTGCCACTCACCACTGCGCTCCGTTCCTCCTCCTGCGCCAGGTCGGCGCTGTGGCCGCGCCGCAGGTTTATGGAAGGCCGGTGGCGCTGGGCGACGCCGGGGAACATCATGTCCACCACGTTGCAGTCCACGCCAGGCGCCTTAGCCCTCCGCGCTGCATCCTTCGCACTCGGCTCCCGGACGGGAGCTGTTGCGCCCGGGTCCGGAGATGCGCGCCTCACCGATTCCAACAGACTGCCGCCGCCCTGGATCTCGTTGCCGGTGAGCATCTCGAGCTCACCCGCGCCGACTATCCAGTGGTTCATTATCTGCCACCAAATGCCTTCGCATTCTGTGACTATCAGAAAACACCATGTTCTCGATGCCAAATTCGATGCCATTTGGACACAAAGTGGTCCCATCACAGGCATTGGGATGGCGCTAAAGTGGGTGCGATGCCATCAGTTTGTGTCGAGTGGCATCGCAGTTAGCGTAGCAGCAGTATCGGCTTCTACTGGAATATTGCTTTGCATTGTTGTTGCATCACATTTACTACGCTATTAGCGCTCCTATTATGTAATATTGGATACATCATACATGGCACTTCAAGTATATCATTGCATATATCATTGTATTATCATAGCACATCATTGTTACTTCATTAAGTACATTATTAAGAACATTATTATTATTACATTATTGAAGTACATTATTGTTGCACAAGATTATTGCGCTACTTTTTGCGCTCGCTTCGCAATGGCAAAGCACAGCCCCTGCGCCTGGTGGGCGACGGCGAGCTAATTACAATGGGCGGCGTTGTTCTGAGGCGTGTGCTGGAGTTCCCATACCCACTCAGTCATCATCTGTGTGGGTGCGAGAATTAGTCCGCTGTCATGCCCAGCGGATAAGCCACCATGTAAGCGTGCTTCAGCATGCCACCATCATCAAGATACATCAATTGCATTTGCCAAACAATGGCAAAACACAGACCGCGAACATGATGGGCGATGGTGTTCAGATTCGATTACTCATGGCTGCATGTGCACGCAATCCCAGAACCCCGAAAGAAATGAGAATCATTCGCTCGTTCGCACTCATTAGATCCTCTGCCAATCGCGACTTGCCAGCTTGTTGTAGTGCGTTGGGCTTCCGCATGTGTTTTGCATTGTTTCGAAACAATGTCGATCGACGGCCTTGCATCGATGAAGAGCGAATGCACTATGTAGTTATGTAGTGTACTTGAGGCATGTCATAGTGGAGACGCCATTGGCGACATGCTCATGGATAGGCATCCGTTTCATGTGCGGTTTAAGGATGTTTTTGCCACCCTCAGTGTACGTAACTTTGATTGGTTTGACTTCACGGCAAAACAAGATGCTGGCTGCTGCCTCCTTACCTAAATATGTAGATTCCATTGGACGGAATCGAGTGGTGTGATGCGCTCCCCACACCGGCGAATTTTGTCATTTCGCTTGTAAAATTCCGCTACTTATCTGCCAGTTTAGCGCGTTTGTTGATGATTTCATATATGCCACGATATCTTAAGCCGCATTTATGCATTGCAGCTCACAATTTCATCATTTAATAATAAGCGAAGACAGTACTGAGATATCGAAATTGTTTCATTGCCCTGAATACAGTCATGCCACATTTCCAGTCTCTAGAAACGGTACTTCAGGAATGCAGCGCGGCAACGACGCAAGTCGCGATTATGTAACGGAGAGTTGCACCACTGTTTTGT
>CAJHUC010002345.1:0-30213 GCA_905146915.1 Ostreobium quekettii | reverse complement strand
CTTCCCCAATGTTGGAGAGATGTCGTGAGTGCACACATGGGATTTTCTGTTGCATGCCTGTTATCTCTGGACATAATTCAGTTTTCACCGTGTCCATGATTGCCATCCTGAGGCTGTGCGGAGCTGCGTCGAATGCCAGCAATTTCCTATTGCCGGCAGGGACGTTTTCCTTGTCTGCCAGAGTGGGCACCGGCCCACGGTATGGCTTCTGTAGCTTAAGGATGGCAATATCAAATGCACCCTCAGCATGGCGCTTCCAGCTCGGATGGGAGAATGCCGCCTCAACCCTGTTGACTTGAACCTGCAGAACCAGCCTGGGTAATTCACTAGCATCACGCATTAACTTTCACATGTTTTGTTTCAACATTGAGGTACTGCCACAGCACTGAGGAGTCATGCATCAAAAATGCAAATCCTGTCAAAACAGGGTCAACCATTTTGGGTACCCTTTTCTGCAAGCGCTAAAGCAGCACCCACAAAGGGCGGCAATAAGGAGTGCCGAGTCACCTGCCCCACCCAGATCAGTGTGGCACATAGCTCCCATATGTTGTCTTGACAGCGAATGTTAGGAAGAACAAATTCACACCTTCAGTTCCAGCCAATTTGGGGTGCCTTCCACCAGGGAAAAAGGGCCAAATAACACGTGCTCAAAAACGTGTACAATGTTTATGGGTTTGTGTAACTTTGTGTTCTTAGCATGCAAAACTTTGATGAAATGTGTTTTATGTGTGTTCGAAAAAGTGTTATTTGCTCCTTTTTCTTGCTAGTGTTCAGCACACCTTCAAATTACAATGCTGTGAAGTGCGAACTGTCAAATTTGGCTGACGATGGAACCTGTGAGCTTCTGACTGGCTGCTGCATAAACTATCCAGTAGTCCACAACATGGACAAAATAAACTGCATGAGGTGATTGTTCAGAATGAGAGCCAGTCTGTACCTTGGGCGATGATTCTCTGTTGTTCCCACTCTCAATGCTCCCAATGATCACTTCAGGTTTTTCTCCAACTTCACCAAGGCAATGTGCTGCAGTGATGGCATATGATTCACTGACAACAATTCCCTGGCAGCAGTGGTCCTTTGTACAATTGAGAAACTGCAACAGGAATGGAAACCGATCCTGAAGGACAGGAGTCCACTCGTTCTGCGCACAACACAGCAAGATATAGAAATCAGCGAAGACAATGCCCACCCTACAAACGCCAACATTGCGGTGTCTGATCAGCAGCTTATATCCATACAGCAGGCAAATTTTTGAGAGAATTTGTGCCGGACGAGAACACACTGTGTATGTCGCTGTGCGTGCAAAGTTCTATCTGCCAGCAGAAAAAGCCTTCCAAACTGTCTCAGAATTGGTGCACTCAGACGCATTCCTTTCAATTCCACCACAATCCACAATATGCTTTGGGAGCACAACAGACAAACCTGCACCAGGACGCATTCCCATATTGCACAATGACTCCCATGGGGCGTATTCAACCATGCACCATAGGATATAACGCAGGCCCTACTTCACTTCTGTGGGATTGGTATGGGCCAGGTTGTGTGGATTCATGGAAAAGTCAACACACCATGTCATGGTCAACCGCTTGTGTTTGCATCCAATCAGAGATGTCTGCGCCAGTGTTGCCCGGGGCATGGCATGTCTGGGTATCCTCAAAATCAGCTGCCTCGACTGTAGCAGGTGCCTGCTTGGGAGCTCTAAGCGCCTGCGGCCCCAACAAAGTAAAGGCAGCAGGAATGTTGTTGTCTGTAACTGCACCTGCAAGAGTGGAGCACCTTGGCAACAATCAGATCTGGTCCCTGATGGCTGTCTGGTCAATTTTATGCTCAAGATCATGTTGAAAGCGCTGACACAGGCATGCTAAATTGCATGTGTCTTCATTCAGTGTGGTGATTGAGTTTCTGATTCAAGCCACTGGTGGAAAACAACAGTATTGCAACTACAAATGTGCCGTTTTTTTGCATGAAATTGCACCATCACAGCGATTGAAATGGCCTATGATTGAATGTGATGGCATCAATTGGTGCCACAATGGCACCACAGTAAGCATTGCAGAAATGCTGTCTTCAGCTGGTGCAAAGGCCCTTTCAGTATCTGCCATGTTTGCAGAGAAGTGTGCACATGTGCCAGAGCAAACAAGTGCGTCTGGTGGCAACCATCGCCAACTGGTTAACAGGAACAAGGAGAAGCAAACCGTTCTTTGCAGACCCCCTTCAGTACATCTGCTGGAGTCAGAGACGACTGCTATTTGAAGGACAGATAAAAACTACTATAGGTAGATGGCAAGCACTGCAAGCTGGAGTCGTTCGACACACAACTCAGCATGCTTAAATTTCCAGAGGGACTTCAACCTGGCCAAGCCTGGCCCCAGCTCAGTGTTCTCTGAAATTCCAATAATGGGAATATTCACTCCTACCAGTACCTGTTTGCAGCACAGAAATCAATAACCAGATGCCAAAGTAGACAGTCAGTTGCCACACCAAACAATCCACTCCATGCTGTGCATCACCTTGGATTTCTATCTGGACCCCCCGCATCATTCCTGCCAGCAAGGTAGTGCCTGCAAGCGCCAAGCAGCCTGCTGCTACCAAAACCTTTAAGTGCCAGTGGTGTACCTACAGCAACAACACACTTTGTTGTGGCACTGTAAAAAGCTAAGGGCACAGGGCATGCAGCACGTGTGGTCCTCATTCCAGTGGAACGTAGTAAAAGGCAGAAACGCAGAGAGAGTGGCACCAAACAGCATGGGGCCCTGCATTTGTCCACTTGGTTGTGCCAGGGAGATGGATAGATATGGTGTAGGCTAGCTCCATGGGACCTACTAATGGCGGCAACATTCCTGTTGGAACATCAGTTGGGGCTCAGGCCAATTCCTGCAAATTATTGATTGATTAATTGATGGACTAATTAGCTAATTATTTATTTAATTAACTACCCATAATCTTTTTTGTTTCTTCTGTGGTCTGCAGCACTTTGTTGCATCCCAAAACAATTTCTATCCGCTGTCACTTACCCGACTGAGAAGAAGTCGCACATTTGCCATGACCACCTGTTGAAAAGGGAACCATTTGTCAGTCTAAAGGCACTTAAAAATGTAATATTTGTGCTCAGGGGTAAGTTGAAAGCGAAAGGCAATGTGTTTGGGCATAAAATTACTCCCCGTTCTTGTTTGCTGAGATTCGGTTCTTATTTTCGGACACCCCAAACCCCAACTACTGATCCACGCACCGGGACTGGCCTTGTCAACGGAACAAGAACCGATTCTCAGCACAGAAGAACGGGGAGTAATACATTCTCATGTGTTTGAGGACATCTGACAAAGCATACATGGCATTGCCCTTCCACGTTCAAAGCATCCACCCAACAACTCCATTCTGCTCAATTTCCTGTTGCGCGTTCAGGTCGAAGGGGATGGGCCATTCAGGGAGTGACTCAAGCAATTGCAATATCCATCCTAAGCTGAATTGGATGGTCTTGGAGACACGTATTGGCATTGCGCTTCCTGCACATGAGCAACAACAGGACGCTCCAACATCTACAGGACTTCCAGCCACAGCAAGGAGTCGTTCTGTGCCAGGAATGAGGGGACGCCAAATGCCACGTATGATACAACACCAAGTCTCACTGCATCTCACCAGGGCCAGTGCGACAGCCAGGGGCGATGGGATCGTGGCGGCTGCTTTGAGACTGGGCTTCCTTTGTGTGGCCCATGGCTGCAACATCGCAGAGAGCGCAAACAATTGGGTAGAATCAGGTAGAGGCAGGGGCACACCGGAGGGGAGCACAGCGAAACCGAAACTTCAGACAAAACACTTATCATCAAGTATTGTTGAGCAGTGCTGTATAGTTGACAATTTTGGCGTTACGCTTTGTTTACCGTATGTTGAATGCAGGCGCGGACGAGACATCTGGCTGCTGCAAAGCAAAACAAATAGTCGGATAGTGGCCGATCCACGGGACGCACGGATGAGAGCACGAACTGACGAAATCGAACATTTGTATTCATAACTGCATTATGCCAAATTACATATCTGGAACTCTAAACGTTTCCCACCCAACACTCAATATGGCATACTGTGCATCACTGCATCATCACAGGAAATGCTGCCATCTCTGCATTATTTCTCATCTTTTCAGTCTTGCCTGCCTGCATAATGCACTGACGCTTGGCACTGAAGGCAGTGGCACACACGTGAATGCGTTAGGGAGCTGCATGGCTCCAACCTGGCCTCACCTGTGGGTCGGTGTATCCTCGTATCCATTCCACATTAAGACTGATTGGTGTGTAGGCGAAGCCAAATTTCTCATTGTTGAACATCATCGTGCCATTGACATACGATGTGATCCCAAAAACGATGTCAATGTCTGTTCGGCCCCCTGCTATGGCATCTAGGAAGGAACCATTAGTCTCTGGCGGATCATCAAGCACAAAGAGGGCGCTTCCTGAGCAGCCTGCAGAACAGCAGTTCCATTGATGCGTTTGAGCCTCAGAGCTTCCTAATAGTGCAACCAACAGCCGCCAGGGGCTCGCGCACTTGTTCAATGCCATGCTGAAAATGTCAAAACCAGTGCAACTGATGACAGCCCTGTGAACATGATCTAATATTAATGAGTTGATGCTCGTGTCCCAATTCAGAGACACCATGGTCTTCCATTCTGCAATCAGGCGGTGCAATCCTAATGTACAGCACTGGAGCAGCTTAAAAGGCATTCCACTCACCGCCCTTAATGACAGCGTCCTCAGAGTATGCACACAGGATGTTTTCGCCCATGCCTGTGAGGCCTCGACAGCCTGTGTTGGCTGTGCTCATTCTAGCCATCTCGAGGCTGTGATTTCCCCATCTGAAGGCCAGCAGCTCCTTGTTGCCAACAGGGAGGAGTGGTTTATCTGCCAGTGTTGGCATCAGCCCAGTGTAGGGCTGGCTTAACTTAAGTATGGCAATGTCATGTCCGTCTGCAACATGGCCTGTCCAATTTGGATGCACGAATGTCTCCTCGACACGAATGATCTGAACCTGCACAACAAGCGCGGGCAATTTGTGAGCATTTTTTTGTCTCTTCCATGCATTTTCTGACAGTGTTTAGGCAGTGTCGAAATGCTGAGAAGTGTGCACCAGAAATGCAAATCCTGCCAGAACAGGGCACAATTTTCAATTCTATGTATGATCGTTTCTGGAACAGCACTCAAAGGTAGGTGATATAGAATACAAGGCTTGGCATTTGCGGCGCAAACGCGTTTCCATTCATGGCTATCTGCACGCAGAATTGGCTTTGACGTAAACAGGAGTAAAAATGGGCAAAAATCGGCCATGTGTACTTAAGAGCAGTACATAGCGACTCAAGGAGTCCGGGAAGTGGTGACTAAACGGGCTGAAATGTGCAGAAAACGGCTTTTTGTTCGACGACGTCGTTGCCCTTGCCGAGGTGAGGTGGGCGCTGCGTTGCTGGTGCTCGAGGGGCTGGATGACTCATCATTGTTTGGGACATAATCATGTAATCTGGGCGGCGTGTCGATGAAACTTAACTATGCGTAAATATGGCCGCAACAATGGTCGCTTCTCTATTTACACGTTTCCACGCGCAAGGACGTAAACGCCAAAATGGAGCGGCAAACGTAAAGACCAAGCCGTGGAACACAGAGCCACCTGCGAAGCTCCAAGCCATGTGGCACGTGCCTCCTGCATGTGGAATGACGGTAACTATTGGAAAGAGGAAAATCATACCCTGCGTGCCAACGAACTTGGCATGCCTGGCTGGCACCTCCACAACACACATCGCAACTGCAAAATGTGATCTAGGTTGTGACACATGACATAAGCAGGAGTCGACTACGGCGCAGAGTCCAGTAGTCCACAGCACGGAAATACTGGATTGAAACCGGGACCAGCGTTTACCTTAGCCGCTGCACGTAAGTCGTTCCCAGCCTCGTGGCCACCAATGTACGCTAAAGGGTTCTTGCCAATGGCATCGAGGCAGTGGGCTGCAGTGACGGCGTAGTACTTTTTGATGACAACTCCCTGGCAGCAATTGGGGGTCACATTACAGTGGAACGTCACCAGAGCTGGAAACCGCCCTTTGGGGACTGGCTTCCACCCAGTCTGCACAACAAGCACAGCACGCAACTGTTGGTGAGCATGGCAAACACATTCCAAACAACTAATTTTGCTGTGTTTGATGACCAGGTCAGCTCTTTAAAACTCCCCGTCCCTTGCCATGTGACAAGGGAGAATCATGTGTGGCCATAGCATGCTAAGAATGCCAATCTGTGGCTGAGAACTCTGTCTGTCAATGAAAGGTGCTTCCAAATTGTGACAGCTGTGCTCTGCAGCAAGATGCATGCCTTCAGCAAGAATCTGCAATTCAGAGCGGAAGCAGGATACAACCCATCGTGCACACACAATCGTGCACAATGGCAACTAATTGGAAAATCCAGGCATGCACCATAAGGAAACATCTTGCATACCCACTTCTAATCCGTGCAATGGACTTATGACACAGGTTGCATACTCCCTTGGAAGGGCTCACCCACCGCGTTAGGATCGTCAGATGGAGTGGGCATCAGATGATTGCTGGAGACTTCTGATACAGCTAGGTCCTTGCTGTTGGACACTTGTGTCTTGCGTTTTGCTGACTCAGTAAGAACAGGTGCCTCTGCAACAACTGCCACTACAGGCAGCACCAGGATTGCCAAGAAAGCAGCTTTGTGATGCATGTCTGCAAGGTCTGCATGGGCAGTGGGATGCAATCAATTCCTGGTCTCTGGCAGCTGGTCAAGCAATCACAGGGCGAAGATCGAAAGGAAAAGCTGATGGACACAGGGGGAGTGCTGCAAGGTATGCGAAGTTCGAGAATACGTTGGCAGAGGTGCAACTGCATTGCTGGCAACTGAATCGCAAAGACACAAGCATTGAACTCAAGGTGGTGCAGTGGTATCTGCGTCTCAGGAGGGCCAATCTCTCTGTCCAGATATTCGCTCATTTTTGCATCCACACTGAAATCGCAGGCCCAACCATGTCTTGCTGACAAGGGGGACAGGTAAGTCCACACTGCAAATGAGCGGGATGGACATTCATTGGACACAAACACAGCAGAGCTTGGAGACAAAGAAGCCGTTCACCATGGCTGCTCAACTCTGCAGCCACCTCTGGCTGTGGCTATGATCGTAGCCAGCTGTGGGTGTCGGACGCCAAGGCACTTCTCTCATGAGGAGTTCCCAGCTCAGACTCTCCTTCCATCCCCGTTGCACCCTAATTTCTGCCCTTCCCCGTTCACATGCACGCAATGTCCTTTCTCCTATTCTGTCGTGTGGCCCAGTTGGACGGCACTGACCCCCTTAAGGGGATCACAGTCCAAGTTATGAGGAATTACAGCATGGTAAGGGGACACAACACCAAACACTGCACGTCATCCTTGCCATCCCATTGTGGGTTGCAGCAGCAGCCAACAGCCTCACAGCGGTCCTACTCCTCAATCCCACTTGCAGGGGTTCCGCTGATACGCGCTTCTTCGGACATTGAGCGGCCGATTGCCCGAAGTGGCCTCGTCGCTCGGGGGCTCCATTTATTGAACCACGCGGTTCCCAACAATTTGACAAGCACACTGGGTTGCGTCGGCCGCACGGCGACAGAATAGGCGCGGACGGCAGGTGGTGAGGGCTGGGGCCCGGTGGGACTCCGGCAGCTCCCGGAGGCAGAGGAGCCTTTGTTCGAGGCCGACGGCGCAAGAACGCGAAACACCAAAAACACGGTCCACCGGCGGGCACTCGTCTCCTGCGGCTCGCACGCCGACAACACCGCCGACGGGCTGGCTAACACCCACGTGGCCCCGCTCAGTAACCGCAGCAGGCTCCGTTCTACATTTGAATATATACATGTGTAGGCGAGGGTTAAACAAGGACCGGGCGCACACGCTGTGGAGACTTGTGGGCAAGCGCGGTGCTTGGCACATTGGAAACCGCCCAGGCGTGAGGACGGCAGCGGCAGCACGAGATCGGGACGCGAGATGGCCGGGCAGGGTAGAGGCGGTCGCCAAAGCGGCAGGAATCGCTCCTCCGTGGGCGTCTGCTGGTCAATGGCGACCTTTGACATGACGCCCGGCCGCACCCACCAACGCCCGCACGCCACTCTGGAGAAACGCCTGCGCGTGCGGGAACGTCGTCCCCCTCCCCCTAGCGGCAGGCGCGCCGGGTGAATGCGAGCGCTGCGCTCTCCGTCCAGGGTTGCCGCAGCACTTCGATCAGAACCACCGCTGACATGGGCACACAGGGCGTGCACACAACCAACATCACACATCCGACAACTCTGGGCTCATTCCACGCAACGTGGAGTTCAGGCGGCGGCCACCAGCCCTCCCGGCACCGGCGGTGGTGACGGGGGCGACGGTCCCCGCTTGGGGTTGAATGCCCGCCCACGTGGCGCCCGCGCCCGGACACTGTGCAAGACCAGACGGCCAGCACGCTCAGAGCCTCGCCGGTTGGGCACAAGACAGGCAGGGCGGTGACGGCTCACGGCCTGCGCGGCCAAGGCAAAAGATCGCGGGGGACGAGCCGTAAACGAGTGTGGGCAAGCAGTGCGGACGAGGGGGGGGGGCGCTGGCCCGCAGGCACATAATCCGCATCCTCTCCTCTGGCCGGGACCATGAGGCGTAGTCCAGCAGGGGATCGTGCGCGAAGCCCCACGGCAAACTGAACGCGGCGGCCGGCCGCGCCGGAATGGCACGCTCATCCCCGCCCGCCCTCCCGCCCCGGCCACTGACCCTGATGGCAGAGTGTTTTCAGCACCTTGTTCGGAGGCAGAACGCGCGAGAAGCCTGCCGCGATCCCCAGCCTATCTGATCGCGTGGGGGGCGCGACCTGGCCACACCAGACGGCCAGCGCGGAGTGAGCTAGGCAATGGAATTCGAGCGACCACCGGTGACCTCTACTCACCGCGGGCGCCCGCGAGTTTGTCGGTGCTGGCGCGTCCGATGCCTGGCCTTCCAGCCGTGCCTGTTGCAGACCTGTCCGGCCCTGCGGCAAGCCGCGCGTAACGCTGTCAGAAGCACTTGGCGCTGCCCTCCAACCGAAGCCTTCCGCCCACCGACCCTGGGCGAGGTCGAGGTCGGCTGGCGAGAACAGGTTGAGCCACCGAGGTTGACCGTCAGACTGATAACTAGGTGACTAATGGCCACTAAAAGTTGAAGGACATAATGGGAGCATCTACCAGAAGCGCTTGCAGATGGTTCAGCCAGCGTCCGCTGGCCCTGCACCAGGGCACAAAGGATGGCCCCCCTTTGCGAGGGGCTCCATACTCCCCATAAGGGATCCTGTCCACAGCAACCTGGCGCCCCCAAGGGAGGACACTCGTGGAGCATAGCCGCGTTTGGCAACAATACGTTGTTGGCCTTGCCACTAACGGACTGGAAGTTTTCGTCGTCGGGCGATGAAACCAGTCCTAAAGCTTTAAACCACCCGCTGTGGACCTGCCCCCTTGCCTCGCAAACTCAACGCATTTTCTGCGACACGCAAAACCACGCGCCCCAACACAGTAACGGTGCAGAGTGCACGGGTTGCACGCCGATGCACTGCGGCGATTTCAAACGGTAAGGTCCACGGCGGGGATGTCGGCCCGCTGACTTCTTTGGACACGCGCAGCAGAGCCTCGTTTGTGTGGCCAGAAAGACACACACGAACAGCGCGGTGTTGCACGTGTCCGCGACGAGGCACGGTGGGATGTCAGTGGACGGCGGTTCCAACGCTTCGCCGAATGGAAAGTGGCTTCCGGGGCGCTGCCTCGCGGGCCGGCACCGCAAAGCACTCACCCAGGCGGCGTCCTCGCTAGCCCCACGCATCGCCTGCGCCAACCTCAAGCCGGCCACCAATCCCGCCGCTTCCTGGAACCGTCGCCACATCCTCCAGAATCCTTCGGGCCGCAAACTTCTGATACACCCTGACCCACGAGCAGTGCTGTTGGCCTTGGGCCCATCCCTGGCGTCGGCTTGCAAGCCACATTCTGATCGCCGCCTTCAAGGCGCTCGCTGCACTTTGATCCGAACCGCGGCCTCCACTCCGGGAGAACCCAAACGCCGCCCGTTCTGCCAGCACCACGTTGCACCAACAATGTTGACCGTCGGCGCGCCAGCCAACGGCGGGCAGGACGCCTCGCGGTCGTGACCCAGCCGCGTGCGGCACCCCCGATCGGATGGGGAGACCAAAGAGCGAAGGAACGTCTCCCACTTCCACCAACAGTTGAGCTCCAGGAGCAGCCTCTCTTGCGCAGGCAGGCCGCAGGGCTTGGCACTCGAAAGCTGCGGATAGCACTGCTTGATGGCCGGTGGTCCACGATCAGGACCAATGAACTGACTATTACCTGTACACATGTCCCTTCCTCGGTTTGAACGAATCCCGGGGGCCGATTGAGTACCGGCCCTCTCAACTCTCTCCGGCCCACTAATCCCTGTGTGGCAGGCCTGGGCTTTGCACGAAACAGTACAGACGCGCCTGCACCTGCGCCTTGAAGGAATGAAGCAAAATGCAATCCGCCAGTTTAGTGGACACCGGCAACGTGGTGGTCCACGGGAAGGGACGCTGGCTGGCAGGGTGGCTGAATGGTACACCGCTGGGAAGAACCGTCGGTTGGCGGCGCTCTAGGAATATGATATGGAGCCAAAGGATTAGACACAAATCCCAAACGACGGTGTCCCTTTAGTGCCAGGCCGTCTTCCAGTTCATTCGACATGAGAATGTCACGGCAATGTGCACGTCAGGAGATTTGGCAATTGGAAAAGATCGCCGCATCCACACACTTTTTAATACCTGCACCCAAAAGCAGATTGAGGTAACACTATTTGGTCCCGTTCTGACATGGGCTAGGCTGCAAATGCGCGACTTGCCAATTTAGCACTGCTCAAACACGGTCTAAAACTGTGCAAATGGGCAACATTTTGCCGGTGAAAAAGAGACCGAAGGCTTCTCAGCACAGGAAAAGATGTCAAGCAATTGCCTCCTAATGTTTGTATTTGCGGCCATACCCTTCAAGGCGTCTTCCCTACACTTATTTCATTTTCCAGCACATGTGAATACGCGATCAGTTGATCAGATTGTTCGTTCAAGTGGCCCGTTTTCACGTAACTTCAAATCCTCAGCTCTTTTGCCTGAATGCTACAATTATCGGAGTTTCAACGATTAGCTAGCATTTCCCTTCATTCGGTAAGGCCGCTGTCCGTCATGCATTAAAAAACGCAATAGAAAACAACATGCATTCTTGCCGCGACTGCCATGCACAATTCCCTGCTGGGACCTGAATTCGCGGTTGAGCCGGTGTTCCGAAATCACCATGTCATTCAGATATGCACAGAAAGGGCTCAATATTGCTGAGGGACAAAAAGAGATTACCCAACAAGGTTCTCGGGTACCACAAGCAAAAGTTTTATACGTGGAATTGGGCAAACACACTTTGCAGGAGTGCTAGGTCACAGCATGTCCCCTTGCAACTCATTCAAGAGCGATATAAATGGTGGGCACGCAACACCGTGCGATTCACCTTTGAATGGATACAAAGTTGTCATTTCTTTCTCTCAATCTCCTAACCCCATTCTTAGTAAACCCTCCCAGTTTCCACTTCAATTATCAGTTCTGCAAGCCTGCCTCCCCAATTCACACGGAATACGTCATTACCATTCAGTCTTTTTTTATCCAATCATCAAACTTCCCCTGAAACGTATCGACACGCAAGGACATCCTTACAGAGCTAAAATACAGTGACGGCATTGTCATTTGATAAGCTTCACCTTATATTTGGAGAAATGTTTAACCCTGGGCTTGGCGCGGCGGCCCCTCCTCAACCAGGGCTCGAGCCACCCCTCAACCTGTCAACCAGCCTGGTGATTGCTCCAGCCAGCCTGATGTCATCCACACCCACATGAATTACAGGTCAACAATCCGTGGCTCCAAATCCTAGTACATTTCATACTTCTCGTTTAACTGGTTTGGCCTATGGTGAAGCAATCTATGTTTTGACTGCATTTGCACACCACATTTAATGCTTCGGTAGGCGCCAGGATCTCAGGGAAGCCTCGATATGATCTATCAAATTGATGACTTGATCAGCGGTCACAAAACCATGTTCTCTCGCTTCTTGTTCCTTAGAGCTGACGATGTTGAAACATCGGCTGAATCCCTGTCATTTTCTAGTTCTCTTGCACCATCTTCGCCTTAAGGGTAGCCGAGCTTCTCAGCAGATTACTTTCATCCACTGTCATCATAGTTGGCAGCCCCAACAATGTGCAGTCAGGTATATTGCAAAGCCATACGTAACATACAGATCACGTGAGGCGAACTGGCTTTGGAACTATCAGGAGTGCAGCAATTTGAAAGCTCTCCGAAGGAAGTTCCTAAAGAGAGTCGGCTTGCTGTACTCGGCGTCATGTTGACACCAGCCCCATCTCATGAGCAATCCTATGCCAATGCCAGCATGTCTCAGGCTGAGCCATCCAGAACCAATATCTGACATCCCGACACGACGCTTCGCAACAGAACAGGAAGCGCGGTCCAGACCGTTGGTGCAAGTCCCAAGCGAGGCGTTGACCCAGGGTCAACAACGCGACTTAGGTGAGGGGCACTCCAGCCATATGCATTGGCTGTGGAGTTGCTTGGACGATCCAGGCCGCGAGTTTCGCCCCCTGCTGGTGGTCCTTGGCTTATGCCACAACCGTAGATTACTCTAGTTCAGATGTGCTACGAATCGTAGCATCGTAGCCTACGATGCGCAGCACTCATTGGTTGCTCTTGGGAGAACGTTAGGACAAGCAATAATTATTTGTTCCTTTGTAAGGTTCGCAACTGCTTCGTGCAGGTTGAGAGCCAAGCCTAATTTACTGATGATGACGGTCATCATCAGTTTTGCACCTGTTTTTGATTGGAACTCGTCAATGGGTACAGTAGATCAGTCGATTGGCTATTGCAGGTTGTGGGGATTGCCTTGGACGCGTTTTTGTCCCCTTCTCAGCTTGCGCCTGTTTTGTGACAAACACGAAATTCTTGAGCATCACAAGGCCCCTTTACCCCCTTCCTCACCCCAAGCGTCAATTCGATGGACGCTTCTTAGCGTTGCATATGGACTAGTTTCTAAGGAAGAAACTTCTTTCAGCAAATCACGTGCTCCAGAGACACATGCAGGATTGCCCAGGATACTGGAGCAAACCCTGCTGCGCCATCCTGCCCCCTGACAGCTCGTTAACATCTGATGTACATCCCATAGCAGCTCCTGGTGTCAGAAATTCCTTGCGCCAATTTGCGCAGGGCAGTGAGCTTTCTCAGTCCATTGTCCAGATGTTCCAAACACCTGGATAACGCTGGTGCTGTGGCCCTCCAGGAGTCTGCAATACCAAGGGCAGTACGTTTCGCGGCTACAACGAAGCGTCTCAACGGGCACTGCCTTCGCAAAAACCAAGTGCACATCCCACGTAGTAAAGTCTGTAACAACCCTTCTGAGTGCCAAATCCGAGGGAGGTTACAGGAAGCAAGAAACCTCGTGTGCCACCCTGGCAAGCGCAATCATTCCACAGGGCACTGCGGAAAGGAAAGCTGACAGAGTTCAACAGCGTTTCAGTTAGGCCTTTAAGCCCCACCATCCCATGCTCCCCCGATCCAACATGACGGCGCTCTACAATCAAGGTGAATACCGAGCGTCAGCATGCTCTCCCCCGGACACCCAACAGGTGAGGCAATCAAAGGCAGAACTGAAGCATACGTCGAAATCTCCGCTGCATATGTGCCCTCAAAGATCGAGCGCTCGGCCCGGAACCAGCAATCTTGCTTCATGACGGGACGTCAAGTGGTAGCTAAAGCTGCAGCAGTTGAGCCGTTGCAGTCCTTGTTCCTTGGCCATTATTCGCCAACTTGCTCAGCATACAGAGGATGGAGGGCAGTTGAGTGTGTGCGCCTTTTAGAGCTACCTCTGCAAGTGGCAGCGACATTCCAGATTACCCGCTGGTTAAACAGATTCATAGCCGCGCTGCACTATGCATAGCCTTGCGGAGCCCAGCAATCACATGAGCCAAAAGCTGACAACACTCTCATCCCAATGTACACATGCATGCACGTTGGCATGTACGCATCTAGCAAGCGTCCTGAGCAACATAGCCACCGCAAAACAGAATACACATGTCCAGCTCGCAGCCCTTGACCTCCTCGGGCTCACAAGCCCATCCTCCCTCAGCATTGGTGCAAACGTTCGAAAAAATTTCGCCTACATCACGATCAGCAGTTGGAATGGCATGCACTAATATACGCCGGACAAGATGTCCGCGACAACTGAGTCGGAAAACTACCCTTCAGCACGTTCACAGCAACGGGGAAAACAAGCCTGCATCTATTCCAGACAGCATTTGCGTCCCATCGACCACAGTGACATCATTGTCCTGAAAGGTGCCCCACCTTTCCTTCCATGGGATTCAGACCACGCACATGGTCCTTCACCTTCCTGGCTGAGTTAAAATATACAATGAATCTATAGAATATTTAATTGAACAAGCATTCCAACCTCTGGACGCCGCCTATCAGAACATCGGAGTGCCTGCTCAACAGCTGTTTGCAGCTCGCAGAGATCGCCTGCCTCTCACTGCAGCGACGGACAAAACTTGAGATTAGTAAAGGGAAATTAAGATGCGATGTGGTGAGCTTCAAAAGGCCAGTGACGCACAGCCTGTGCCTGCATGTGACTTACGTCTTCATGCTGACGCCCCGTCGAAACGACTGGCGGCCTGGTCTCCCGATATTGATGACGGGCAGCGAAGAACACACATGCGAAGACAATGCCCATGCAGAAGGCGGCAAGGAGCCACACGGTCGCAGGACTGGTGGCCTGCAACAGAATGGGCATCACACAAGCAATGTTTCAGAATCCCAAGAATTTTTCTATCACATTAGTCACTGTGCTATGCAAACTATTCATGCATTCGCAGCACTGAGCCCATTTCTATCAATGACGGCTCTGCTGTTTGCAGCAAACGTTCCAGTCCAGATATGGGTATGTGGATCCTGACATCCCGCTGGTGTTTAGTGCAGACAAGATATGAGAACTACAAGTCTTGAAGGCAGCGACCAAGTTGCTGCTTCCCCATCCAGGATGAATGTGCGCATTTGCCCCAAGTTCTCGGAGAATTCACACAGACGGTAGAAGTTACAGCATCAGGCACGCAAGCACGTTCAAATTGCAGAAAGAGCAAGCAGGGTGCACACGCATTGCGCCAAACCACTTCCCAAAGCACCCTTATCAGCTCAAACTTGAATCTGAGTATGCACTCAGTTGCATTCACTAATATTATTCGAGCATTCCATAGGATCGTCTACTGTCCACACTCTAGCTCACATGCTCCCTTATCTTCACATGTTCTCTTCTCATGTTCCCTTCCCTTCACATGTTCCCTTCTCAAGAATGGCAATGTGGGCAAAAGAAATGAGCGCCACCTACCTTGGGGCCTTTAATCACGCTGTCAATCCAGGATCGGCTCGTCTTCAGGAGGGCCACTCCCACACCACTGATGCTGTCCACAACGCTTCTGTTGTTGCAGGAGACAACGCCCACAAGCAAATCCAGCATCGGGAATTTCCCATCAGCACTGGCTGTGCCAATATCAAAAACAGATCTGCCAGGTTCCAGCACAGGTCCACCAGAAGATCCTGGGAAAATGCCGGCATTTCATGCCCTCAGGCTATATCAGACCACTCAACGACATGACAGGAACAGCAGCAATCCTGGAAACTGCACACTTCTGAGCAAATTTGTTATCACCATAGTTCATTCCCAAGCAGCAGCAATGCAATGCAGTTCCTTTCAGTGCCCTGTACACATACTCCAGACGTTCTGCTGATATCACAATATGAGTAAGCAAGCTGGCACAGCCACAACACTGTGCGTGTATCACGACTTCTCCTGATGCCACACTGGACTAGCCACCTTGTTGACATTTTCATAGACACTGCCCTCTGAAGGATGCCACTACCACACAATGCGAGAATGTGTGGCAACCAAAATGTTGTAGCCAAATGTGCAAATGTGCTATTGTGTTCAACGTGTGAAAATCTTCAATGTGCGTAACAAACAAAAATCGCAGATCAGTGCATTGTGTTTTGAAGCAGAGAGACACCATCTGGTAAATACGTGTGCATTGGGTGGGGTCATGCTTCACCGATGGCGAAATATTGTGCTACAAGTCGATCTTGCACTGCACACATACCAGGCACCATGAGGGCCTCGTGTGAGTAGATGCAGAAACAAGGCGCTGGCACCGTCAAATTGGGGCAACGACCATTCTCAACAGTCGTGAATAAGGCCATCTCCAAAGATTGGCCCAGCCAGAAGCCAAGAAAATTCTTGCTGCCATGAACCTGCTTGTAAGTGGAGGAGTGTGCAGCGAGAACTGGCGATTCCAAATCCACAGACTCTTGCAAGTGAAACAGAACCAAATCGTATGCCATCTGGAAATCCCCCTCATTTCCTTTCCAGTAAGGGTGGATTATGGCATCCTTGGCTCTGACCACCTGTTGGTGCAACATGAGCAAACTGTCAGCCAAAGAACATCGATCCACCAGGCTACTACAACGCACCAGGGAACAACAGCCAACAGCAACGAAGTTCATTTGGCATGATTCAATCCAGTTCGATGTACATGTCGCAGTCCAGATTAGACGATTCTCAGCAATTGCCACTGGTCAAGAGAGATGGAGTGAGCTGAGTAAAAATTGGTAACTTTGTTTCACCGGTATGAGGAATGATCTAGTATGCTGCAGTACTAACTACCGCCACCGTCACCATCAAGGCTCCCCCTTGCAATGGAGGAGTCTTTTCAATCATTTGAACACCTCCTGTCACTGAGTACAAGTAGAACCACCAACAAAAGTGTCTCATATACTCAGAGCCAAAATGAAATGCCACTATTTCTTTCTGCACACTTGCTTCTACCAAACAAAATGAATCACCTCCCAAAGCCTCTGTTTATTCACACCTGCCAATGCAAAATTCCACGTGATGCGGTGTTTTCCATCCACAGTTGCATATCTGTGCCAACAGCGCCCAGTGATGCTTTGCAAGCCAATCTGTCTGGCTACATTTGCAAGCACCCTGGGCACGTTGACAATGAGAAACGCTCCCAATCGGCCATCATAATTGCGACTGGTGAGTTCAACTGTCAGCTCCATAGAACAGCAGGTGACACAAAACTCACAACAATTGCAACAGACTGCAGACCTCAAATTCAAGGTTCCGCTTTTCTTATCTGAGGCTGCTGATTCGTCGGAGACTTGTTAGCAAAGGACAGACACAATCCCTTTTAGTGATACACCATGGTGTCCATTTCACCACCCCAACAACAACGTACCCTGGTTCCTTCCCCCGACAACCCAAGCAGCATTATTGGGTTCGCCCCAACTGCTGTAGTACAATGTGCAGCAGACAGCACATATTCTGGGTGGATCAATGTCCCAAGGCATGTGTGCCCCCGGTGGGCATCCAAGATGCTGACGACCCATGGGAACCTGCCCTTTGGTGTGGCCGTCCATGTGTTCTGGCACCACATCGTGCACATGTCAAAATCATGGACGTCACAGCACACTGCAAGAGGACTTACACAATGCATTTTGATCTGCAGCAGCATACAGCACACGCCATAACCATAGCACATGCTCACGTCCACAGCATTCTTCCTGCACCCCAGCGGGCTGCAACGGGTATCAGGTGTGCGCATGTGCTAGTTTTGGAGGCGAGCAGTGGTCCACAGCATTGTGTCCTTCACAGCCCAACCAACAGTGAGAGGTGCACATGGTGGAGGCAAGGGGCTTGATAAGGTGGGTGCAACCCGTACAGATTGCCCAAGTAGCCTCGTCCCACCAGTTGAGAAAATGTGTTGACGGGCGCCACCTCGCTGGTGTGTTCCACAACAAGGACAGGTGCATTTAACGACATGGACCATAGAGAAGTGTATTTTTCAACATGGACCAGAGAGCGCCCTAAGGCGATTCAAAATAGCGATTGGCGCACCAGGCTCACGGCATCGTCGCCCTGCGGCTGCTGCACATCGCTGCTGGCCTTGATCTCCGGCTTGACCTCTTCTATCGCATCTGCAGGCCGCACGCCTTCCACGCCGGGTACCCGGGGAGGGACATCCGCGGAGTGGCCAGAGCCCTCCTTAGCCATGGTCTGACCCACGGCCCAAAGCAACGAAAAGAGAAACAGGAAAACTTCCATTTCGCCCGTGATCGAGCCCCTTAGGTAGGCGTTTTCTGGGCAGCGTCGCCCCGGCCGAGCCTTTGTCTTCCTCCCTACAAAGGTAGAGCTCCCTTTGGAGTTGCGGGTTGACATGCTTAGACATACAATGACCCTGCGCCACCACAAAACTCCGTCAATCTCACGCCCTCCCGGCCCCACGGGTACGCTGTCGCCACACAGCAGAGGCAACGCAGGCACGCAGCGGCCCGCCGGCATCCGGGTGGGGATTCGGAACTATCGCCGCGGCCACGCGGGCGTTGACATCTCTAACCCCAATCAAGCGAGTCATCCACCAATCCTGTTGACGTCCGATTCTAGAAGGCCTGCGCCCACAGGCAGGGCTTCGCGACGACCCCGCATGTCTGCGCTGGAGTCGGAACCTCCAGCACGCAGGGGTTAGACAAGCGGGGCTTTGGCCAGCGCGCCCACACGTGGGCACCCTGCGAGCAGCAATTGGCTCTCATCCCCACCACCCCAACCCCCACACCCATTGCCGGGGATGCACCTGGGCACGCCCTCCGCCGAAGCGCGAGGCTCGCAAAGTGAGGGACGCTTGAGGAGGCGGTACAGCCCAGGGAGAGCGGGACCTGGGTGCAGGTGGCGTCCAGTGCAGCGAGGAAATAATATTACTGCCTGCACCAAATCGGTGACTGCTTGCACCAGGTCACGTGCACACTTTGTCCTAACCTCAATTTTAGGGTTAGGTTTAGTTTCAGGGTGAGTTTTAGGGTTAGGGTTAGGGTTAGGACAGGTTTAGGTTTAGGTTTTAGGGTTTAGTTTTTAGGGTTTAGGTTTTAGGTTAGGTTATAGTTTGGACGGAGTTGGACATGATGTGCACGTGACTTGGTGCAAGCAGTCACCGATTTGATGCAGCCAGTAATGTTATGCCCTGGTACCGGTATGGCCGCCATTGTGTGGGCCGTGGATCAGCGGATCTGATCATTAAGTGGATCAGTGGATCAGTGGATCAGTGGGTCCACGGAAGCAGTTGTAGCGGTTGCTGCTGCCCCGTCAGCTTTGTGTCGCCACGGGGCATTACAGGTACACTTTTGAGGTACACTTTTGAGATGAGGTGAAGGTCAGGGGGTGGGAGCGACTCTCTCAAGGCGACGCCCTGCGCATTGCTGCAAGACTCATCACGCGTCGAAAACGGTGCAAGCTCCAACAACGTGGCTCCGGTTACTCTTGTGCACATGGGGGAAGAAGGGTTTGCACGCCAAACAATAGCATCCCTGTTGAGAGACAGCCCGCTTGTGCGTACGCACTGTGTCAGAATACACGAGAATTCATTGGGGGAATATTGTTCAATTATGCACTATGGTCACAGGTAGTCGCAAGATTTTTCAGATAACCGATATTGGCGCAAAACCTTGAGACCACTTATGACCACAGTAAACCATGCGCATTTGCCAGTCTTGCAAATGCTGTGCCGGGCTGCAGGTTCACGAAATGTGGTCAACAGTCGGTGCCTCTGATTAGGGACATTGAAAATTGGCCGACAGTGTACAGGAAAATGCACAAATGATTGCGGTGTCCAGGAGCAGAGCGCCACTCGCATACTTGCTGAATGGGTGTTCCGCTGGCGACGCCCTCCCAACAACGGTCAACGCGCGCGGGCCAAAGGTTCTGGTGGCCGTGGCTCTCGACTGTGCAAACTGCCGCTGGTTTGCGTTTCTGTTCAACGCCTACCTCGTGTATGCTATCCCTTCGTTGCCCATCGCGTCACCCCGCCGGCAGCCGGGCCAGAGGGCGCCCTCTGCTGAAAGCATTCATGCACGCCCGATCGTTGACTTGGCCCAACCCGCCTGACCTTCATCTTCGTTGAACCGGTTGGCCGCTCTCAGCCTGGCCTGGCCAGGCGTACTCCTCCCGAGACGCCGTGGCCATTCTCCGGCCATCGCCAATCGGAGAAGCCTCCAGACCCGCAGCACAGCGCACGCTGTGGTTCAGTGTCTGCCTCTGCCGCCGTCAAACCACCAACGCCCCGCTGACGCACTCTCCAGCTTTGCACCAAGGGCATCCGACAGGAAGCGGGCCAAACTCCGGGCCCCCGTGGGATCCCCCATCGCCGACTTTGAACGCGGCCTGCAGCTGTCGGCAATGCACACTGCCGCCCAGCAGCTACCCATACTCGCGGAGCGCCATCCTACTCGGAAAAGTTGCGCCCGCCTCCCCGCAGTGGACGCCGGCCGATCCCATTCACCGGAAATGTGGCACTGGCCCGGACCCAACTGGGGCTGTCGGTGCTGTGGGGCATGCTTCTCTGCTTGCGCGGGCAGCTCCATCGCCAGGGCGCCTGGCGCGTCCACCTTTTAATGCCGGCTGACGGCCGTTGGTTCGCCCCTTTGAACGGTGGTGGGCTTCGGCGCTGAGTCGCTGGGGGCCATGTGGGAGCTTGGCCGCGGACGCCCGGTGTGCCTTGGTGACCTCCGTTCGCTTCCAACACACATCGGAATCGTCGGAGGTCGGCAACACGTGGCCATTTGGGGGCGCTTCGTTAAGGTCCTTCGGCAAAGTACGCCCCCCAAAGTGGCTGCAACACAACGCCACAGATGGGGCAGGCGGGACAAGGCAAATTTCGAGTTTGGCCATGGGCCAATGGAGATGTTGAGAACGAAACCCGATCAAGAGACAACAACGTCGATCAACAGAAAACACTCCCGCAAGATGCGCACCACTGTGCTCAGGCTTGCACCAAAAAAGCACTCAACGTGTTGCGGAAGTTGCGTCAGCAGACAGAAAGAATGAGGTCTTTCCTTGCTAGAAAACGATGCGCCGCAAGATCCGTTTTGGAGGCCAGATCGAAATCCAGTCCCCAACGCGACTGCAAGGGTGCCTTGCCAGGGACGCGAGGCAAGCCCATTTTGATTTCTCAGTTTGGTTCCGTGTCGGAAGAAGAATACCTGATGCTCTTGTTCCAGCGTTCCGTCAGAAAAATGGGTAACATTGATGCTGCATTGTACCTACATTGCCACGATGCCCTGCCCAGAAACGCTCTCTAGAAGAAAAAGGACCAAACAGCACTTTTTGCAAAAACACATATATGCATTTCATCAGTGTTCTGCATGCCAAAAGCACGAAAATAACCCAAACCAGTAATCTTTGTACACGCTTGAACACGTGTTATTTGGCCCTTTTTTCCCTAATGGCTTCAGCAAACACCCATGCATCGGTATTGACAAGAACTGATGCCACTGCCAATATTGCGTCAATGCTGATACACTGGCCTTGCTGCGAAATTGTCGGTGTTGCATCAGTGACACTGCACACAAGCAGTCGCTTCGATTCTGCCCAACTTGCAGATGCCATTTGAAATTCGGGATTACCGCACATTCAAGCGTGTTCAAATGCCACAGACTGAAGATCCCTGGCAGTGAATGGGCTCCACGAATGCAAATCACGAACGCAGGGTTTCAAAATCCTTCAAAGAATGTGCGCCGCAGAACACTGCAGAAACGTACAGCACGCCCGTATGTAGCGTGAAGAATTTCTGTTGTGCCACACCGGCCACTTCTTCCTCCACTGGTTCGGCGGCCGTCCCAGAGTAGCACCCGGAAAAATCATTGTCATAATCAACTGACCGGAAATAGAGGAACACCTGAAGAACATAAGCACCACGGTTTTCCTGGAATCTATGAATCCCATGTAAACAAACAGCCCCACATATTGCAGCCAGAATGAATCAAACCGCAGGCTACCATTTGAGCAGTAAACTGCGTCTGCCCGTCACCCATGAGCTGTCCAACAACCCCTACTGAGTCGCAAAAAATTTGAGACCTGAAAGCTCACAAGTTCAAAGACAAGCACAATCATTTCAGTGCCCACTGCAAAAAAAGGCTGCACCTGCCATTACTTTAGCGAGGTCTTGAGACAGATGCTGCTTGCTCTTCCATAGTTCTGACACAAGGTCATACTAAAAGTGAGTCGCCACCCACAGCGAGTTATGCTCCCCAAACAACCACAAGGTTAGAAAAACATCAGATAAACAAGCACCAGCGCAAAGCGCCTCCAAAACACGCCCAACGCCTTCATTGCACAGCCAGAACTCGAGCTCCTTGCTCTCATCCCCTGCAACACCCCCCCAAACTTAGAAAAGAATCTAGTGCTCTAAAGACATGCCGAATTTGCCCTGCGCCCGGTGTGAGGAGACATTCATGGATCTCCTGAAGCAGTTGATGCCCATCGGGGCCATCATTTTCAGGCGAACAGCAGGCGGCTGGCCACAACCTCCGTAAATGGCATCATTGTCCCAGACCATCTCCATCGGACAAAATAGATCCACAGCTATCACAAACTACAAATGGCTATTTCTTGCACGCTCATCTCACACATCAAAAACTCAAGACGTCATGAGCTTTTGAATGCATCTCCATGTCCACATGTACAGAAGCATGTGCACTGGACCAGACCACAATAGCCAGCGCAGCTCACGACTCACAGAACACCCCATTCCTCCTCCCAATACCCAATCTAACTATGTCGTAGATTCAGCCATAGTGCCCCAACTCGACTAGCTTGCACATTATTTTCTGATGTACAAATGCAAGACCCAACGGCTCCAAAAAATGGATATAAGCAAATGCCCCATGTAGCCTCACATAAAACAGAGACGCTGGGAAATGGTGGTAGTGCACATGTCCCATAATTTTTTTTCACCCCCTCCCCCCTTTGCATTTCCTTCTGCTTGCAAAAATTCATTAGTTATCTGAGTTCCTTGTCCAGACATCGGGAATGCAAGTGGCCTGCATCATCCAGGACAGGGTACCAATTCCATTCGCTGGACGTCCCGCCAGCATCGAAGATACCTCCCGCCACCTCTCACAGAGCTGTTGTCCTCCTCACTGCAGCATCAAACAGCGAATGCAGTCAGTGCAGTAATGGTGAAACGACACAATGACTGCCATTACCATAGTATGTTGAACCTTCCGCATCAAACAACTTTACGGCTACACATTCTGTCCGCACTTTCTTCAGAGCGTTGCTTTTATGTTTTACGTTGCCGCGCAAAAATTCTAATAAAAGACCATTCCCTATTTTCTTGCTTTCTCTGCAAAAAAAGGCCAATATTTGCATTACTATGCGGGAGGGCTGAATATACTACGGTACGCACCCACCAAATCTTAGCACTTGACAGCAACTTCCGTTCACATGGTGGTGATGCACCGCTGCCAATATGCGATGGCCGCAGACCATGAAGAGCACCCATGCCACAGCAAGTCCCAAAGAGAACACGAAGATGAGTGTCACAGTAGTGACGCCAGCCTGCAAAAGGGAGCAGAGTGCACATAAGGCGATTAAAGTATGTGCAGACATCTGTTGGCACACTGGCAGGAACACAGGTTGATGAACATAAGCGAAGGGTATGTTTCTGTTCTTGAGACTCATGGTTTATACACAGAAGCGGAAACTTTCCAAGCTTCTAAAAAGCGGAAGAGATGATGCACACCAATCATTCAGCTGTTGAAAACATGTAGAAGCCAAGAATCTTACTTGAATCTGATGGCCAAACTCCAATTCAGAGCAGAGGCATCCATTCTAATATTCAAAAGGCCTGAACTGGTGATGTCCTTCTGCAACATCAGTCTCTTCAACACCCCACCCACCTATCCTGCCAGGAAAGAGTTGAACATAAAACTGCAAGAATTGAAGTGGACAGGCCATCACCTGGGAATTTATCTCCCTGTCAATCCACCATCGGTTCTTGTCCACGGGTGTCACGCCCACACCACTGTTTGCAGCAGACTGATTGTTGCCGGAAACGACACCAACAAGCAAGTCAAGCTCTGCAAAGATCCCTTTGGTAGGACCTGTGTTATCAAGGGGCCAATCGGAGATGAGCACAGGGCCCCCTGACACTCCTGGAAGACAGCAAGCAAAAAACGCCCTCAGTTCAACGTTTCAGGGAATTTGGCCTCCCTGCATAATATGAAATCCATATATACAACCCAAGCACTGCCATGCTTCTTGGAAATGCGTCCTTGTTGCGGCTCTCCCCCAACCAAAGCAAAAGCAACTGGGCTAAAAAGAATACCTGTATTTCACATACATAATCCATACCACATGCACGCACGCATGCACCCCCACTCCATCCCACCCCACCCCACCCCCAAACCCAACCCCACACCCACAAACCCACAACTCCCACAACCCCACACCCACCCACCCACACACCAACCCCCCACCTCAACCCACCCACTCCACACACACTCACATAGAGTACACAATGCATAAATACATGTACTACCTCAATTTCTAAAAATCATACCATTGTATTACCATTTTATTGATGTAGCTTTGCAAAGACCACTTCAATTAGTCAACCTGTCAACAGATATATTAACACCTATCTATCACTACCGCATACTTCTGCGTACGTTTATGTTTGTCATGACGAGCTATCTATTTGTTCATTACTTATTACTTTGCAGTTAAAATATGACAAGTTATGCAATCTTTGCAGTCCTCAACACCATAATTACAGGTTGCCATAATTGCAACCATTTATGACAATGACCATTGTTCACCAGCTTGAGATTATGCCAAGGTAATATCATGCCGTGCCCGGATAATCAACGTTGCATAGCGCACACACGTACCGGCTTCCATCCTGGCATCCTGTGAGAAAATGCACAGGATCCCTGCTGAGATCGTCACATTGGGACAAAGATGATTCTGAAGGACCTTGAACTGGGCAGTCTGCAGAATCTCCCCGTCTTGATGTCTAAAGCCAAAAACATTCTGGTTGGGACGCACTTCTCTGGGTGTGAAGGGTGGGCCAAGCGCAGCAAGCGTTGGGAAGTTCACATGCACTCGCTTCTGCAGATGAAGCAGAGCCAAATCGTACTCCGCATGCAATCCACCTTCCTTCCACTTTGGATGGATCTTGCTGCCTTTTGCCCTCACAACCTGGGAGTGCGTCAATGAGAATCAATGTGTGAATCAATCACGTAGGCTGAGGCACCTCAAAATAGCCATGCAGCCCTATGGCACATATGGTATATACTTCAATATACTTCAATACAGGCTAATCCACCACGGTGCCGTTGTGGTTCCATTGTAGCTTCTCAGCATCACTTTTGCGCCACCCTGCTATTGTGCTACACGAATGGGTTGCAGGTCCTCATGCATCGACTGGCCACGTGAACACCTATCCACTGAGTTACTTTAAGTTGGGATGCCACTGCTCTATATCGACATAATACAGAGCTCCTGGTCTCATCAGTTGTTGTACTGCCCTTGCATCGTGCAAATGTTTACCCAAACTACCAATGCACTTTGTACCTGTGCGGGCAGGTGACCACTGCTGTGAAATACACCACTGTGAAATCTCCGGCAGCGCTCAAGCATCACGGCCCAGTGATTTGGACTTCAATGCGACCTCTGAGCAGCTTTGCGCCAACAATCCTCCTCCCAACCGACTGGCCAGCCAGCCATCGTCTTGGTCACTGTCATATTCTTGCAACTGGTATGGGTACCCATAAGCTGGCCCAGTCATTTATGAAGACAGCAACAACCCCCAACAATTGCCACCAACTTCGCAGCTTGCAAACTGAAGAAGGAATTCAAAGTTGTGGACGTGTTGATTGACTTGCTGGTGTGGCCCAGAGATATCATCTTATGTAGGCATTGCTGTCCCATGCAACAAATCAACAGCGGCAGCACACCTGAACTTCCTCTCCAGACCAGCGGAAGGTAACCACAGCATTGAACCCGACTCTTTGCAGGCAGTGAGCTGACGTCAGCACGTACTCTTCGTGAATCAAAGTTCCAAAACATGTGTGTCCCTGGTTAGGAGCTCCGATGCTGACGATAGCAGGAAACCTGTACTTCTGAGTGGCCATCCACAATCCCTTTCACACCACAAACCGCATTTTACCATCATGTATAATACTGCACCAGCACACCAAATGTTGCTGCAGCATATGCACTGTACTTGTTAGCCAGCATTGTATGCCCCAACATAGAGACTCGGAAGAAGTGCACTGGCCGTGTAACAGCAGCAAGGGCTTCAGGGCAACCACAGTGTATTCAAAGTACCAGCTGCAGTACAGCGCAGGGTCGTTGCCACTATTGCATGTAACAACTCTTGAGTTGCCGGAAAGCGATACAAGGCAGATGGTTGGCAGGGGTTGCATCCTGCCATGGCACGACCTGCATGCAAAAATTGAAAAGTTGTTGGCATCTCCATTCGAGCAACAGAATTTCATTGACTTCCAGCATCCAATTGCTGGAATATCGAAAGGTTGGCCTTCAAGACCACCCAGGACTGGAATACAACAAAATGACAATACAATCGCGCACAGTGCTGAGAGCATGCTCGGCAGAGGCAAGATTGACGCACAGATGGCCGCACCAGATTGGTGCCTTGACTGAAGCTCGGCTCCTGAACGTCGTTGCTCTTTGCCGTCAACTTGGGCTCAGCCTCGTATGGCAGAGCTCCAGGAGGCGGCATCGGCCCAGCATAGTGTTCTGGGGTCTCCGGGGCTTCCGCCTGACGCACAGCCGGAGGGCACCAAAGCCAGGCAAGCACAAGGAATGCCAGCCACCTTTGCAAGCCCCTGCTAACCAGGCTTCGCCGGTTGGCGGGCGCGCTTTCTGTGCCGCATCGCCCCAGCCGTGCCGTTGTTATCTTTCCATCACCAGTGCAGGCATCTGTCCGGTCGGTTCTTCGCATTCCTTGACATATACTGCGCCTGAATCACCTCCGCACGACGTCAGTCTCACGTCACCCCCCGAGCTTTCCAGCACTACACAACCCACGAAGCCCATAAGCAAAGGGTCTGACAGCAGGAGGTGAACAACCCTGACAAGGGACTGTCGCCCCGGGCGGAGGCGCTTTGTTCCGGAAACGCGGTTCCGCCAATCATTTGCTGCCCGCTCTGACCGTGGGGGACAGTTCAGGATCTGCGGCGACCGTGCGCCTCACCGGAGCGATCAGCGGAAGTGTGAGCCCCAACCACAGGCTTTCTTGCAAGGCAAACATCCCTCAAACCTGGAAGCAATGGGGCGATGTCGGCGACCGGAGCTCCGGGCTCGAGCCCGTGCGTCCACCCCACGTTACCGTAGTTTGCACCACGGCCGCCCTGTGTCACATCTCCCCACCCTCTCGGCGGCCGAGCCGTGTTTGGCAACCAGGCAACCGTCCTCGACAGAGGCAAGCGCGGCACGCGGACGGGGCGTGATGATGGCGTCTTCTCCCGGGGGACGGGGCGCCAATCGCTGAGGTCCCGTCGCGCCGTTGTCGTCCGGCCGCCGCGAACGCACAACATCTGGCCGTTGGCGCATTAGGGGGAGGGCGGGGGGGGGAGCACGCGGTTGCCTAGTCGTGCAATCGGCCCCTGACGCGTGGGCGAGGGCAAAATCCGGCAAAGGCTTTGTGGGTTGAGTCTCGGCGAGGGGAGCCTGGGCGTTCGCCCCTCAGTTCGGTGATAGCGCGCCCTGCCGTGGCAAACGTGCAAACCCTAGAACCCTCTCGCTGCCGCAGCCCGGCACGGATGGGAACCAGCAGATCGCGGAACGGGGCGAGAGAAAACAGCGGCAGGCAACGACGCGCAAACCCCCGGGAATCCGCACACAAAAGGGGAGGGTGGGACGCCACGAGATGATCCCCACGCGGAGCCCCGCGTCTCCATGCCCAAGTGTCGGAATGCAGCAGGCGAGAATCGGCCCATCGCCGCACCCCGAGACGCACCTTGCCAAAGCTCTCCTCGGGCGAGGGGCGATGCTCACGGGGGAGGCCGTGCGGGAGGGAGCCGTGCGGGCGTGCGGCTGTGCCTGGGGGGGCCGCCCGCGTCAAAAGAAAAGCAAGGGATGTGTTTGCCGCGGGGGTAGCTAGACTGACACTGAGGTAACGCTCTTGAGGCGGCGCCTCTCCCCGATCGGATTGCCTATTCCCCGTGCCTATGGCGTAGCTAAACGGGCACTGTTGATGGCGGCAAGTTCCTGCCATTGTGGGCTCCCAATAGCTACTGCACAGCATGCCAGTGCCGCGCGGTCCAAGCGGCAAGGGGCCTCCAATTCAGAAGGAGAACTCCCTGGTGGACGCGGCGGCCACGGTCATCAATGTTTTTCTCTTTTTCCCGGGGGGAAGGGGGATATTCTGCACCATTATTGTCGAATGCCTGGAAAGCGCCTACCAGTGCTTTCTGTCCGTGGCTGCATACGTCGAGGTGAAAATGCGTCGAGAAAAGCATCAACGATCTCAGTGTTACAACCACTTCGACTCGGTCAAACGTGGGTAAATTTCAGCGTGGTTAATGCCGTGGTGGTGTCCCTGTGCTACACCAGTAAAAAAGCCTGTTTGCGATGCCAATTGTGATGCCATTTGACACAAATTGATGCCATCACAGTCACTGTGACGGCATCACTTTGTGTCAAAATGGCATCGCAGTTGGCATCGCGAACATGCCGTTTTCTGCCAGTGCTAGAGTCGGCGTGTTCGTACCGGCTGCCCAAAGAATACGCACGTTCGAGCATTGATGCATTCAAACATACTACCAGTGCGCACTTGATTGAAGCCGTTGTGATGCCAAGGGTTTTGTTGTGGCGGCAACCTTAACATCAATGAACAAGCGTCTTACTGCACAAAACCATATCCTGCATTATTTACTTTTTCAGAATGATTCAGGGGATGTGGGACTGAAGGAATCGTCTGGGGTTTTGACTGCCTTTGCCAATGCATCGCTCATGGCCAACCCAATTGGCACAAGTGACATGCGTCAAAATGTTCCACCGAATGCCACTTGCAAGCTTCCCAGTCCACGCAATTTCTGTTTGTATCCACAATATGTCAACATGCTGAATTGTTAAAATACATGCTCAATTGCAGCGTCTTTGTGTTTACTGCCCAATTACCTCGTGTTGTTCCATTTGTTTACCAGGCGATGCACGTGTTATTGAAGCGGAGCAATCCGCCCCGACCACGAGTCCTGCCATCGTTCTTCACTGAATCTAGGGCTGCTTCAACAAGGCTTGCTATTGGTTGCCTAGCAAGAGGCCCTGGTCGCCACAGGCCACACGTTAGAGGGTGTTGACGGCAGCGGTTAGAGCTCATACCAGCGCCAACCGTCCCACTGGCGGTCAACGTTCCGGGTAAAGGGCTCTGGAGCTCAAGATGCCCTCTAAGGTTTTATCTTTCAAGAGGGGCAACAAAGTGTGCGAGTTCCGAGTTCTTCCTTGATGCTCACCTCAGACTGCTTGCCCACCATTGAGCGGCTGGCTGCGCCGCCCGCTGGACGAATGCATGCTTCGGTGTGAACGGGGGTCAGCTCGCCCTTGATCGTTGACCCGCTCGACCAGGTGTCCGGCACTCCGCGTTCCATGGCGGAACTTCCCGCATCGCCTTGCGCGCACAGTGCCCATCCTACCAGCCATCGCCCCCTGCCGTTGTGGAGGACTGCCGTCCGCGGATGCCCAAACGTCCAGTGCCCCACCAATCGACGATCGGACGGCGCAGCAAAGCCCTCCGACAGGCGACCGGCCAATGCCCATTCACCATCAAACCCTCATCGATGATTTCAATCCCGGCTCTCGGCGGGAAGGCGAGCGCCCTCATTCGCCCCCGCAAAGGCACACAACACTTCATTGAAACCCCCTTTCGACGGCTGGAGCGCTGGCGGTTGCCGCTGTCTGGGACGCGCTTACGCCGTGTGGCCGTGGCTCCCTGTAGGGGCATCCTGGCGCCGACGACGTCCCTCGCCATCCCCTTGGTCTGTATGGCCCGCCAGCGGACGCGTATGCAGTCCCACTTGGGCCGCCGAGCGACTGGTGACCTTCCTCTCCGTTTCCGCATTGAGGGACTGCGAGGGTGAACAGCCGGACGTCAGGCAGCCCGCGCACGTGGTGCTCTTCGGGTGCGCGTCCCCCTCGTGGGTGCCTCCACCTTTCAAAGGTGGCAGGGGTTTCGGAAGGGTGCTGTGCGCATCGCGAGTTGAGTGGGAGTGGTCAAAAGGGGTGCTGACACGTCATCAT
>CAJHUC010002344.1:0-46869 GCA_905146915.1 Ostreobium quekettii | reverse complement strand
TGCCATTGTCGATGTCATGACAGCAGGCTTCTTCGTTTGGGATCAAAACACGTTGAGCGTGCTTGGCAAGCGCTACCATGTGAGGGACACTTCCTTCGCCACAACGGCAATAATGACTTTGCTTTGGCATGCCTGGGACACGAGCGACCTAGAACCACGCAGATCTGCAATCGACATTGAATCAGAATGCACAATTTTTGGCCAATCTTAGGCAATTTCAAGGGGGCCCCAGAAGTAATGGGGATAATTTTTTCACAAAAATTGGTAGTTGAGGGTTTTGGGACCCAATCTTTCGATTCAGACCCTTTTCGCTGTGTTTAAGGCTTTCTTTGTAACGATTTTTGTTTTCAAATAGAGGACATTTAATCTGCGACAGAGGAAGTATCACAATTCACTACACGAGAGGAGACTGTTGTGTGGCAACGAACTATGTGTCAAGCTGATCAGGAAATACCTTTGCACTCCTATTGCAGTGCCAGTGCTATCAGACTATGGAAGATTGCTAGACTGTGCTTGATGTTGCCTGTGGGGTTCAACCGGTCAGGCTGAGTGTGCGCAGCTTCACAAATGCACATTTTCTGCCAGTCGAATGCACAATATGCCCTGTGTACATCGCGTGGAGTGTCGGAATGTGAGGCTGATGTGGGCATCTTGTGGGCTCTGACTGATCCCTTCTCATCTGACTTGTCTTCCATCTTGTTGTGGAGGACGGAGAGCGATGCTGCCAGTGACCAAAGTGGAGATGACCCAGACTTGAAAAGCAGCAGCTTGAGCGCACCTGCAGATCAGCCTGAGGTGGGCAAGAATGACAACGCTGGACCTTCTTTGGCATCTTCAAAAGGCAGTGATGACATGGACAAGGAGGTGAGGCATGGGCGAATGAATGCTTTGTTAGCAGAAAGAGCCCACTGCCAATTGCCCCTCCCAGCATTTTGTCATGGCTGGACAAAGTCACATGCTGCACAGTGATGAACTGAACATGCAGGAGGTAGGTCCACTAGTACTTAGATAACGTCCTGGCCCAACTTAGCACCTGAAGGTAGACCCCAACCCAATCAGCCAAAGGGAGAGAGAGGGAGCTACAGCTAAAGCAACTGAAGCTGGGACACAAGGTGCCATGCTTGACTGTAGCAAGACAGTGGGTAGAGTAGTTGCATGTACTGAATTGAAGTGTGCAAGGGGTGGTGAGTGCCCATGCTTGTGGATGTGCTGCCGCTCCAGTGGTTTCGCAACATGCAGCAGGTCCTTTAGCCTGTCCTCTGTGGATGAAAATGGGACTTGGCAGGGGTTAAATGCAGCCCAGTTTTTTGGCATTAATGACAAGGCAAAGGGCCCCAAAGCTCCTCAACATATCGACTTCCTTACCTGCATCCCATATCTCTGATGTTTTGGCCTCGGAGCTATGCCATTGAGAGGATGTGTTTCTCGTGGAGTGTTTGGCTGTCGCATGTGTGCTTCATCCTTGGATGTTCATGCAATGCTGCCAGTGCTGTGGTGCACCATTGTAGCCATATAACCATTGCAGTCCTGTCAAGCTGGACAATTTGTTGATCGCCAAAATCCTGGATACTCCTTGAATGTTTGCAGCTGGCCAGCTTCATGGAAGAACTGGAGACCAGTGGCCTGCTGGGAGATGAGGAGGATGTTGCCCCTGCTGAGGTTGCAGAAAAAGCTGCCCCTGCAGCAGCTGAAGGTGAGGCTGTTTGCCCTGTTTGCTATGGTTTTGACAGTGTTCATGTTTGCATGCTTCCTGAGCCACTGAGACACTCATCCACCATATCCACAGTGCCAAAAAAGCGTCCCATATTCCTGCTCAGGCAAGGAATTCCCATTGAGCGACACTTTCTTCTTGCCTGCTGCAACAGCCTTCCATTGCGAATGTGCAAACAGTGTGAACTGCTGGAAATGTCGGCAGACAACATTGTTGGACACCATGGCCATATCACACTCCTATCTGGCAGAGCTGTGGTCCTGGTGTTCTTGAGCTGGAGGCAGCAGTTGTTGGTGGCTAGTGTCCAGCGACTGTGCAGGATTGTCGAGGGTCTCCTGAGACAACACTACGCTGATGCTGTAGTCTTCTGCTGAAACTACAGTGTCTTTGAGCAGCTTTAGGGGGAGTGAGGGGATAATGAGCACTAAGAAGATACTGCAAGTTGATGTGACTTGGATGCCTCCTGAGACTGTGCCTCATGATGATGCAGTTGCCGCCGAAACAGGGGACGAGGAACCTTCTTCCACAGGAGCAGGCGAGCAGCGCATAATCGGCAAGGTTGAGGGCACAGAGGACTGGCACAAGGTTCTGGACACCGCCAGCGGAAAAATGTACTACTGGAACCTTGCGACCAATGAGGTGGCATGGGAACCCCCTCCAGAGGCGACTGTTGACCCACCTGACAGACCAGATCGGGAAGTCCTGGGCGAAGCTGGCGTGGCGGAAGATGCCCAAGGGTTGGAGCAGGAGGGTATGGGGACGGGTGCAAACTTAACTGGCGGGGACGCTGAAAATGTGATGGAGGATAATGTGGCTGGCTCAGATGGATCTGGAGAAGCTGGTGGTCAGGATGCCAGCAGCGGATCTGATGGTGCCCGTGGCGAGGGCTGTGACCCGCTGAGTGATGGCCATGGTGACAGTGCCGATGGTGGTGTTGAGGAGGGGGTGGAAGAGGGGGAGGTGAGTGTGGCAGCCCCTTGTGTATCTCCGAGCCAGGAGGTGTGGCAGAGGCTTTCAGATGCTGCCGAGAGGACGAGGCTGGCGGCGGGGGCTGCACTGGATTCTGTCCCTGCGGCTGTGCGCCGGGCCCTGCAGGCTCAAATCCGCTTCGAGGACTACGCATATCTGTCAGGCCAGGTGCAGGCCTGGGCAGGAGGGACGTCTGACGCACTGCAGGCGTTCTGGGCTGTTTACGAGGCGTACCTGGGGGTCTGCAGCGAGAGTGCAGTGGCCCAGAGCTTGCAGGAGGGGCCACAAAAGTCTGCTGCAGCTGGGGAGGAGGGCGGTGAAGGCGTTGAGGATGGCGAGTTGGCAGATCAGGAAAGCATGGAGGTGGATGGTATGGGGCAAGCTGCACAAGTTGAGGAGATGGGTGTCGCAGATGTTGCTGCCGATTCTGTGTACACCGCCTCACATGGATATGAGTGGGGTCAGTATGGTTACCAGTATGCAGGTGATGCTTCGGCATACCACCAGGCGTACTACAGCATTCCTCACCACACTGCAGGCGAGCATGTGGACGCGGGAGATTCGGAGGTGAGCCAAAGTTCCAGAGGAACGAGTTTCAGCAAGGGAGGCCAACAAGCATGAAAGAGAAGCAGGAGAGGATGAGTGCATCAAAACACAGATAAACTGTGCAAGCAGACAAGCAGACAGTGGTAAAGGAAGGAAACATATTGTACACATGACGAACAGGAAATGCAGATCTGAAGCTCATGTCCTTTGTGCTCCTGTATGTCTCAATGTGTCTCTTAGTGCTGGCCAGTGGGTGCTTTATGTTCCAGATCGTAGAACTTCACTCAAGCTTCCAGTCAACAACGCTGTCCATTCCTCTTACCGGTGTCTCCCACTGTTTCTGAAGATTTCATTGCTTGTGTCAACAGAATCCACCCCTGCCTCCTGGTGCTGAAGAGCTGCCACCACTCCCTCCAGAGCCGCATGATGGACCAGAGATGCCACCTGGGGCTGCAGAAGGGAACCTGAAGCCAACTGAGGGAAGTCTGCATGAAGGTGGGAGGATCTTGGATTGCATGCTGGGACTGTCCCTGAAGCTTGCCTTGGAACCTCTGATTGCCAGTTTTTCGTTGACCCAATCCAAAGAATTGTGCATTAGAATCTGGTGGGCTTGCAGCGCCTGCAGCTGTCTTGGAAACCTGACTGTAAAACTGATCGAGCTGTATGGAATGGACAGGACCCCAATGGATGCTGTCTTTTGGATGATGCACTTGTATGTTGCCTAGCCAAGCTGCATGCCCACATTTTCCCTCAAATTTGAAATAACTGCTGTGACTCATCCGCCTGCAGGGCATGCCCCTGGTACAGAAACTGCCACCAGTTCTGACGTCAAGTCCTCCAATTTGCACAACGCCAGTGGCATAGACAGTGGTCCCCTCCCCACAGTTGCCAATGGCCATGACGACGTGGATGCTTCAGCAGTGGGCCGGCCTGAAGCCCAGCACGATGGCAAGCAAGCAGGGCCCTCAATGAGGGAGTACCGTGCAGAACCTGTCCAGTACATAAGCCAGCAGGTGGGCTTGACTGCCAATGCACAAGCTCCCCCAGATTGGTCTTGTTTCCTTTCTTACTTTACTTCATTGTTCCAATGTTTTCATCTCACGCTTTCTTGGCACTCAGAGCTGGCCGTGTCCTTGCTCCCTCCCACCCCATACCCTCACCCCACTCGCCCCACTCGCCCCACCTAAGAACTTACCCCACTTGCCCCATTCCCAGAGGACTATGACAATAAAGAAAACAGCTTACTCTGTGCAACCGTTCTAACAAAGAGATAGCTCCAGGATCCAAAGGTTCTGCTATGTTCCCGAGACAAAACCAAATGCATGTGTTTTGATGATGTTCTGGTTTGGCTCTGCTGTGGTGTAGAAACACACTAATGTCAAGAGGGTAACAGCGAAGCTTGGCTTGGCTTTTTGCATGTATGGGAATGTGATTGCAAATGCCAGGGAACTGGGCAGCTGCACACTGTGATGGGTCCTGGCCCACTTTGCATTCTGTTGGGTGCAAGGATGCTTCTCCAAGACTGTCGTGCGCGAATAATCTCTGGTGGGAAGGCTTGTGCCAATTTCCCACTTTGTGTTGAGAGAGTGCTGTTGTGTTTTGTCAATATCACATCCTCCTTAATAGTAATAGGTAGTGGTCAGTACGCCTTGATCTTTTTTGTTATTGGTGTGCATGAACCCAAACTCTAACCACCACAGGCATCCTGTTTCAGAAAAAGTGCAGAGTGTGAACGCAAAGTGCATTCGAATCCTCTAACATGTCTGAGTGCGAGTGCTAGGAAATTGACACTGAGCCTATGCTGTGGGCATCGGTGCCTGGTGAGGGACTGGAAGAGGCCTTGCGCCCCACAAGTGCCAGTGGCAAAAAGAAACGCGGGCTGGACGAGGCGGTGGCGGCTACCGCTGGGAAGAAGAAAAAACTCAAGGCGTCCAAGGCTGTGTCAAAGCTGATGAACAAATGGACAGCTGTGAGGGAGCAGGAGAAGGCAGTTGAAAAGGGAAAGGAAGAGGAGGAGTTCGATCCTGCTGCGCTGGAGAAGAAGAAGCTTCAGCGGATCCAGAAATGGAAAAATGAGCAGCTGCAGTCGGCAGAGTCCCAGGCGAACGCAAATTTTCAGGTCTCTGCCCTTCTGTATGTGGATTGCAGACAACTGGCCCTCATACGCTCGACGCTTCAGTGCCAGCTGTTACAGCTTCTGTATTCCTGCAAACATGCACACTGTGATGCTGGGGGGTGGGTTTTTTTAACCCCATTGTGAGTTCAGTGTAGATCACTAGCACTGGGACGCTGTTTGACCATTTGAGTTCAGCAGAGACACGTGACACAACCAATACGTCGAATTGTCCACGTTGCCTGTAAGGATATTCATTCATTCACTCTGTGAGCCACAGTATTGGTGCACTTAAATGTCCATTTTGTGTGTCCATTCCCACTCAGCGATATGCATTTTCCTTCTGCTCACAGCCTTTGACAGGGGACTGGCGCCAGCGAGTAAAACAGGCAAAAGGGAAGCGACAACAGCAGGAGAAGCATGCGGATAAGCAGGAGGGCGCTGTGAGCGCCACGGCCAATGAAGCGCGCCTGGAGGCACTCTCGAAGGGGCTGAAGCCAGGCTGGATTGCTTGTCTAGACCAGGATTCTGGTGAAGTGTACTACGGAAACATGGAGACGAAGGTGAGGTGGAAGCTACAGCCTGACGGTGGGCTACCTTGGGTGCCTTCTGTGGCAGTCGACTTGGTTGCACATTGGTGGGGCCTCGTCAGTCTCTGTCAGCTAGAGACGCAAATTGGCAATCGGAACTGTCTATTGCACTCCCAAGCGTTGTGTGCTTGGGCACATGGGCGGGTCTTTGGATTGCCCAAATATGTGGTGGGTTGTCATCACTGCTGCATCTGGTAAATTTGATCTTTGTGTGTCCATGTGGAGTATCAACATTCTGTTCTCAAGGCGCTGCTCCCCAGCTCCACATTTCTAAGCTGACTGACTGTTGCCAGCTCTGCTACACATATGCTTGACTGCCAAGCGCAAACTGAACACAGCACAAGACGAGTACCTTGTCGAAATGCGAACAGATCAAGGCGTCGATGGACCTCATGTTGCCTTCTTTTCTTGCCACAAATGGACAGCTCTTGCTGGCCATGCCCATAATGCCTGGTGCTGGGATGCCCATCCAGCTGGCCCCTGATGTGTACTTTTGCGCGGAATGCTGACGCCCCTGTGAAGCGCTGAAACATAGCGGCAGGTGAGCACTATCCTAACTCATGGCGCGCCACACCGCCCGCCGCCCCATTCTGTGTCTGTGTATGTGCGCGAGTTTGTTCGTGGGCCCCCTCTCTGCAGGACTCGAGTCCCCGCTCGATGCGGGTCCGACAGCCCCCCCTCCAGGCAGCCCCAGCCACGAGGTAAGTCGCGCAGGTGGCAAATAGGCACAGGGACAGGCCCATGAAAGGGGGGCAAACGCGCGGCCGGTCGATCGCCAATGTGAATCCAAGGTGCAGGTGAGCCAACGCCAGTGGGCATGTGGACTAGGGGCCGGCCAACGAACTGTGGACTGGCTTGCCCCCGTGTCTCTACACATAATGTACACCCTAAAGCCACGACTAAAGTGAAATGGCGTCTTGGAGATGGCGGTAGGAGCCTGTTGTGCTGTGTGTTGGCCAGCGGCTGACTTGTTGCGGCTTGGCTTGCACAGGAGACGTCATGGACCAGGCCGGAGTCGTGAGCTACCACGAGCGGCGCCTTGAAACTAGGGAGAGGGGTTTTGGGGATTGGTTGTGTGCGGGCTGGCGGGATTTGTAAACGGGTGGATTTAATCGACCAAGCAAGCAATTCTTGATGCCACAGACCTGTGTTTGTGTTTGGCTTAGACCTTTCCTCACGAGCGGTTCTTGCAGTGCCCTCTTCGAGATGATGGTTGCCCTGTTGTCGGCCCCACAAGGCCGTTTTTGCATGCCAGGGACAGCCTCACCCTGTGGAATGGTCGGACGTGGGAGTCTTCAAGGCCATGCGTTGGCGCCAAGATGAAGTCAAAGCGTCCAGCTCGTTTAAAGATTAAATGTGGACAAATGTTCACAGAAGCAGCCACCTCCAGCAAAATTTTACGGTACCCAGGCAGGGGCGCTCTAACTGCCGGGGGAATTTGGGGGGCGCACCACAGCCCATCCCACATGGCATGTACACACAGATGGGTCAACGCTGGAACTCAGCAGCCGGCAAATCTCCACACGGCGACCACCTAAACTTGCAGCTCCCTCGAAGTATTAGTAAACAACAACCCTGACTTCTACACTCCAACACGCTTCATGTGCAGTCGCCCTCATTCCACCCTCCTGGACAACTTCCATGAAGACCATTCTTATGACCGCATTCTTATGATCGCACCGTTCGCGCCGCGTGCTGCAAAGGCGGGCGCCAGACTAGTCGCATTCCCGGCAGCGGCGATGGCACGAGCAAATGTCATTCGAACGTCTCTTGACGCCACATCTCACTTCGCCATTTCCCGTCACCAAAAAGGGTGGCCGCCAAGCAGGGCGGCCCCACTCGGTCAAGTGCAAACATTCAACTGACCCACACATGCATCCGACCCTCAGTCAAGTGCGCACATTCAACTACAGGCGCGCCAGTGGCAACATCCCCCAAATAAATACAAGGACAGGGGGCGAGGAGGTAAAAACAAATACACACAAGGAGCGGGGCGGTCCCCCGGGGCCCAGCTCCCCGCCCAGCCCACCGGGAGGGTGCCCACGCCTACGCCAAGTGAAACATTTCCCAAAAACCCCAAACCCCTACCCAATATGACCTGGCACTTCATGAACGAAATAGCCAAGTCTGAAGCGTCCCATCGCAGCAGGGCCCCAAGCACCACAACAAGATGTACTGCGCATGGCTCGCACACCCGCCAAGCACCCAAGCAGACCAGATGTACTGTGCAAGCACCAGTCCACCCCAAAAATGCGTGACAAGCAAACCAGAAGGTACTGAGGCCACCTCGCGCGGTACACCCCCACTACACATCCCACCCCCCGGGCTACCACAACCTGTTCTCCACGGCCTTGGTAGCGTTGGCCTTGATCGACTTGATCTCCGCCCACCTGCGCCTCTCCTCCTGCTTGCGCTCTGCCTTGCGCCGCGCCACCTCCCTCTCCTTCTCCACGCGCAGGCGTTCTATCTCGTCGGCCAGCGCCTTTTCGTCCTTCCCCCGCGCCCTAGCCACGCGCTCCTTAAGCATCTTCGTCCCGGCCTTCCTGGCCTCATCCTCGCGCCGTTTGCGCTCGAGCCGCTCGTGCTCCTTCTCGGCCCGCGGGCCCTCAGTTTCATCCTCGTTCACCACGGCCTTGGCGGCGTTGGTCTTGATCGACTGGATCTCGGACCTCCGCCGGCGCTCCATCTCCTCCCTCTCCCGCTTGTTGCGCTCGACCTGGCGCTCCTTGACCAGCCGCAGCCGCTCGATCTCGTCGTCCAGGGCCTTGGCGTCGCGCCCCCGCGCCCGGTTCACCTTGTCCCGCGACAGAAAGCCTCTCACTCAATTCCTTCCCGTGGGGTGCCCTTCGCAGGACACGGGCTTCCTTTGGCTGGCAACAATCCTTGCCCTCGGTCACGCCGCTACTTGCTTCCGAGGGGGCAATTACGTTCCCATACGTTCCCATCGGCAAGCGACAATCCTTACCTTGCCCGACAGCCACTTGCTTGCGCGGGCGTGCATTTGAACGACGCGCCTCCTCTTGCCTCGCAACAATCCTTACCTTGTCTCGCAGCTGCATGGTCGCCGCGTGCCGCTCCTCATCCTCCCTCCGCTTCCTCTCTGCTCGCTCCCGCTCCAGCGCCGCCCGCGCCTGCTCCGTCCCGTCTTCGTTGACCACGGCCTTCACGGCGCGCCGCTTTATGTCGTTTATCTCCTCCCGGCGCCGGCGCTCCAGCTCCTCCCGCTCCCACTTGTTGTGCTCCACCTCCCTCTCCTTCTCCGCCCTCAGCATCTCGGTCTCCTGGTCCAGCGCCTTGGCGTCCCGCCCCCGCGCCCGCCTGACCTTCTCCTTGAGCGCCCGCGTGCCGGCGGCCCTGGCCTCATCATCTCTCCGCTTCTTCTCCGCCTTCTCCCTCTCAAGGGCCGCCCGCGCCTCCGCGGTCTCGTCCTCGTTGCTCACGGCCTTCGTCGCGCGGCTCTTCATCCTCCTGATCTCACCCCACCTCCTCTTCTCCATCTCCTCCCTCTCCCGTACATTCATCTTCACTTCCCTCTCCTTCTCCGCCCGCAGCCGCTCTATCTCCCAGTCGAGCGCTTTTTCATCCCTACCGCTGGACGCCCGCTCCTTGAGCCGCCTCAGCTCGGACGCCCGGGCCTTGTTCTCCGCCTCTTTCTGCCACTTCCTCTCCTCGATCTCCCGCTGCTTCCTCACCCGCTGTGCCTCGACGTCGTCGTCCAGCGCCTTGGCGTCCCTTCCGGCGGACACTCCGGTCAATTTCCTCAAATCCGCGACCCTCCGCCTGTGCTCGGCCTCCTTCCGTCGCCGCTTCTCCTCGAGCTCCGCCTGCTTCTGCTGCCTCTGCCACTCCGTCTCGTCGTCCAGCGCCTTCATGTCCCTCCCGCTGGATGCCCTCTCCTTGAGCCGCTTCAGCTCCGCCACGCGCTGCCGCTGGACCTGCTTGTCCGCACGCTGCTTCTCCGCCCTCTCCGCCTCCTTCTGCAGCCTGAGGTCGTTCGTCGACGCCCCGAGCGCCTTGGTGTCCCTGGCCACCGCCGACTTCTTCATGTGGCGCAGCTCCCGGGCTCTTCGCCGGGAATCCTCCTCCTCGGCTCTCAACCGATCCTCGCGCTCTCGCGCAAGCTCGCGTCTCCTCTCCAGGACGCTCATGGTTTCTCCTGCCGACGAAAGCTCGTCGCGCCTATCGGCTGGGGAGTCTTCGCCGGTTTCCGTCTGCAGAGTTTTCGGGTTCCGCAGGTCCACCCACCCGGGGGGGGGGCGACGAGCAGGGGCCCGTGGGAGGCTACGTAACTAGCGCCGGGACGGGGTGCCCTGGGACGCAACGACATGGGCCGCCGATGAGCGGACATGAGCAGTTGGTTGACATGACGGCAGTTCCTGGGGGGCACCCCCACAGGGGTCGCGTTTTTTTATTCCATGGCGGATGGGCCGCAGAGGGCTGCGACCTGTTGTGCGTGTGCGCCCCTCGGTCAGGATGCTACAGTCATGCACTGAGTACTATGTACTCTAGTACTACAGTACTATGTACTCTACTTAGTATGTACACTAAGCACATTCACCCCTTGGGTCAGTTGCGGGGGGCCGCCGTGACGTTTGGCGGGCGCTGGATTCGGGGAGAGTCACGCGGCCGCGTCACGCTCGGTGGGTGAGATTTGTTGCACGGGGAATGCCAAAGACTGTACAATGTTTGCTCACATGTGGGGCCGTGGTCGGCCGCCAGCGGAGGGACGCTGTCCGACTGCTTGAGTCCAGCAGAGACACGTGACATGACCAGTGCGTCGGCTTGCACTGCGCCTGGAAGGGTGTTCGTTCGTTGGTGTACAGGGCAAGAGAAACGGGTCGTCCCGGCACATGAAAACAGTAACAATATTTGGGGCCCAAATTTGGTGGCCCAGGGGCCCATGCGCAATTGTACAGCCTTCGTTGCCCCATCTCCAGATGAAGTTCCCAACCCGCGCCCCATCCCCTCCCTGTGCTTGTACTTTGCGATGCACAAATCAGCTGTTAGAAGGGGCTCATCATACTGCATTTGGAGTGCAGGGTACAGTGCAGTGGGAGCAAGGGCGTTGCATGCGTGTGCACGCAAGCACAGTGCACGGTGGACAGTCAGCGGCGCAACATTGCACAGCAAGCTGTAGGCAACGCACTAGGCACCGTACAGTGAACAGCGCGCCTCTGCACTTTGTGAAGGTGGGCTTCGCAAAACGGTCGGTTGCAATGCAGGCGCGCGGCCATCCACGAATTGTGGAAAAAGCGCATAGTCGCTGCAGGCATCAAATAATCAAGCAATTACGTAAGCTTACGTGATAACGTCCTGGTCTAGCGGCGCAGATGTGCCTCAAGGGACAATGGGGCGTCAGAAACCCTACCCCAGTGGGCAGAATGACTGACAGTGGAGTTGTTATGGGATAGCACACGGACTTCACCCCATGCTTTGAATGCCATTTCAAAAATTGCATTTAAAGTACGAATAAAGTGCGTGTGCTAACCCCATCTGAATTGGAGATTTCTGGAAATAAAACTGTGGTTTGAATGCAATGTGGGCGTTATTGGGAAGTAAAATGGACTTGAAACCACCTTGGGGCCCGTACGCCAGACCTGGGAATAAGCAGCTCAAACCGGATTGCAGAAACTTGGCAGCACCTTTTGATTTTAAGACAGAAACGTCACTGTAAACACAGCGTTCAATTTCCGAAATGGGTGCATCAACGTGTGCAGTACGTTCGGATTTTCGCTGCAGAATGTAAGTGTGGGGAGTGCATTCAGATTTGCAGAAGGTAACGTGGTCGTGTTTTGGATGTTGTGTAACACTGGCGATGTTTTGACCTGTGGAATAAGCGGTATAAGGCTGACTATATGTACCACTTGCTTCTAACGTTTTCCCCAGAAGAAACATCAACAGTTGATGTTGGGGCCGGAAACAACGTAATTTGAGAAACGCGTTGAATTATGCTCCAGGTCTGGCGGGATGAGTGTCACCGCCCTCAAAATGAGTGCGCGCAACTCAGTATCTTACCAGCCGACGATCCTGAGCTGACAGGGATAACGCGATGACGTCATCTGCGGTGACCAGTCCACTGGGCACCGCATGTGGCCACACAGCGACAGCCGGTATGCACCGGACGCCGTCATATGTACTCTGGTGATGAGATGAGTATGTGGCTACGGGCACGCCCTGTAAATCGTCCACGGAGTGGCAGTGCACAACAGGGAAGCGTATCAACAGTCTGCTTTGCAACTCATCAGTGTTATTAAAGTTAGGAGGAAAGAGTACAAGGTTTTGGAGGTGCTGGCCAGCACCCATGGGTGATGTGGGGCGCGTGGAGTGCTGCCACAGCATCCGCCATCAACTACAGCTTTTGGCGTCAATGTCCCAGGTGTCCACACCACCCGCGCAGGACCGTCCGCGTCCCCACACCTCCCCTTAACTTTCCGCTGCCTGTACCGCAATTCTGACCTCAGCAAGCCCACTCACGCTCACTCAACGGCGAATTTGCCGCAGCGCCCGTTTTAGAATGCCGCAAACGCCACGCGGTGCAGCAAATTTCTATGCCGTCATCACTCATTCTGACGTAACGAGGCAATGCGGCAGCCGACAGATATGTCGCCCGAGCAAAGCGGTGTCTGATCAGTTCACTGAAATTCCTGCCGTCTCAACAGAGACAAACCACCTTCCCGCACTGCTTCTCCGCGTTGAAGTACCCCACGCCCCGCTTGTCCGCCGTCCGCCTCAGCGCAAAGGCCTGCCTGCCCACGCACCCCGTGTTCGTGTTAACCAACAGGGCCTCCCCGTCCCCGCCCAACCTCACGCTGTACCACAGCCTCCAGCAGGCGCCAATCCTCACCACGCCGTCGGGCTCCACAGCCTTCACCCTGAGGATGCGCGTCTCGACGCTGGAGTCGGCGCAGAAGCACTTGGGCCCCACCCGCAGGCACCTGTGCTCCTCCACGACGCTGACCCGGCCGTTGGCATTGATCGCCATGTACATCTCGCGCCGTATGTCGTTGTCCGCGTCGTTGGACCAGTCGCCTACCAGTCGCTGGTAGGCGTCGGCGGCTACCAGGTCGGGGTCGGGCTGGCTGAGGCAGCAGCCCATGGAGCCGGACGGGCGGTCCCTGCGCACAACGGGGGAGGCGTGCTCTCACTTGGCTCAGCTACCTGGCTGGACAATGGACAATGAACTTTTGTTGATTGTTCAGGGGGGGGGCGCACAACGCGATGATGCATGTCCTGTTTCTCTGCCTAACAACGCCCGCGTCAAAAGTTCTCTGAGCGGCTGCGCAACAGCGCTGGTGGCCTTGCCCGCACCGTGGCGCGTGGTCTCTGCGCGACAACCGTGAGGCGTGCTCTCAGCATGCTCAACTGCGGCCACGGCCATGGCCACAACCATAGCCACGACGAACTAGCCGGTTCATTGTTGAGGGAGGGTGCATGCGGTGATGCGCAGCGTGCTTCTCTACCCTGCGACACCTGCGTCGAAGCGCTTTCTGGCTGCGGAGCAATGGCGCAGCTGCGGCAGCCCTCCCCGCACTGCGACGTGCGGAATCGGATCAGGGGACCGGTGGATACGAGGCTCTCTGCGGATGGCTGTGCGGACGGGCAGGCGGGGTGGAACAGCATCAATCTGGAGCAAGGACCACGCAACATGGACACAAACGCACCTCTTCTCGACCGCCTGAAAAGGCCGACGCGGAGGCCTTCCCACGATGGAATTCGAGCGTGGAGGAGTGGCGGCGGTGAGAGAGAAAAGTGCTGCCGCGCGCGTGCAAGTTGAACCTGTGCGCGACGACCGGGGCGCAGGTCAAACCGCTTGACCGCCGACTCCGCTGCGTTGGCGAGCGGCGAATGCGCCGCGCGAAGGAGCGGGCGTCCTGTTCGGAACCGAGAAAGCAGAGCAAGCTGCTGCAGGGCAGCGTCTTATTGCCCGCACAGTGATTATGCAGCAAGTGTGATTGATTGACGAAGTCGGAGGTATCAGCGTCACCCTGAAGGCGCCACGAAACCACCACGCAATGAGGCGAAGCGCGCGGCCAGCTGTTGTCGCGTGACGCGTACGTGGCGGTTACGCATAATGAGCCAGGTTGCGTTAAGATTTGTTATAAGCGAAAAAGAAAAAAAAGGCCATCCAAAGGGCACCCCCTCCTAGGCATATGGGAGACTCCATTCAATGCCGAGATGCAGAGGATGATGTAGATGATGAAGGATGATGTAGAGCCTGTGGTGTGAAAGCCAGGTTTACGGTAGGCCTGGAGATGGGGAAGGGGAATTCGATGGTGACTCTTGGGTGACTCAGCTGGCACTGCGTCCGGGGCTCAGAGCATGGCGACCTTCGGGCGTGGGGTCTGAAGAAGATGGCGCTCGGCAGCCGAGTCCCCCCCCCCCATGGCTCCGGTTTGAGCCACATGTGGCGGCGCCTTTGGGAGACGTGAGGAACCGCAGTGCACTTCGGTTTCTCACACTCTCAGCCACGACTGGTGGTAGGATTTTTGTTACGGGGCATTTGATGCTTTCCTCGCTCATCACTTGACTGAGACCGAAAAGGTGAGCTGGCTTTAGGGTGAATGCACCCAAGATGAACATTTGGTTGTGTGCATGTCTGGACATTGGTTTCCAGGGTATGCGTGGACATGGTTTCTATGCTGTCGCTGCGTGCGGCCCGCGTTGGCCTTGTCAGTAGAAGAAGAAGGGCTTCTCAAGGAGAAAATGTGCGGACTAATACATTCTCCCTTGTAACGGCACATCATTACATTTCCGCCGCCTTCTCACTTTGTTGAACAAAAGCAATTCAACGAACCGCACCTCCTCTGCACGTTGAAGAACGGCGCCCACCGCTTCTCCGCCGCCCGCCTCAGCTCAGAGTCCAGCTTGCCCACGCACCACGTGTTCGAGTGCACCAGCAGGGCCTCCCCGTCCCTGCTCAGCTTCAAGCTGGACCACATGCTCCAGCATGCCCCCATCTTCACCACAGTGTCCGGCTCCACCGCCTTCACCGTGAGGATCTGCGTCCCAAAGTTCAAGTCGTCGTAGAAGCACTTGGGTCCAACCTGGCAGCACTTGTGCTCCTCCACAACACCTACCCGCGCATTGGGATTGATTTCCATGTGCATCTCGTGCTGTATGTCGTTGTCGGCGTCGCTAGACCAGTCGCCCACCAGGCGCTGGCAAGCGTCGGAAGCGACCAGGTCGGGGAAGGGCGTGGTGAGGAAGCAGCCCATGGCGCCGGGAGGGCGGTGCATGGTATGCCTGGAGATAGGGTAGGAGAATTCAATGGTGGCTCTTGTGTGACTCAGCTTGCACTGCGTCCGGTGCTGAGCACAGCCACAACGTAAGCAGTGGCGCCAGTGACCTTGGGGCCTGGTGCCGGAGGAGGATGGCGCTGGGCTCCCACGGTTCCGGTGAGAACCGCATTTGGCAGGGCCGCCCTTTGGAAGACATGAGGAGCTGCACTCCGCTTCGTTTTCTCACCCTCCCACCCACAGTTTGTGATAGGATTGTCATGTTGGGGTATTTGATATGTTTCTCGCTCGTTGCTTTCCTGGGACCGAAAAGGCATAACTCACTTTGGGGTGAATGCACCCAAGATGAGCAGCCAGTTGTGGCATGTTTGTGCATTGTATTCCAGTGTGTGCATGAACATGGTTTCTGTGTTTGTCGCTGTGTGCGCAAAAAGCTGAAAAGGCAATTGTAAGCGCATCTTCAGCGTGTGGCCCAGGTGGGAAGATCGCTGGACTAAACGTAACTACTGCCTGCAGGCACTTTAGCTCGGGGGCCAATTGCATTTGCTTGGGCGCCACTGGCATGCTGCTGCCAAGTATGGAAATTTCCGGACCCATAACTTTGAGAAGAAGAATGGCAACAGTGCTGACAGCAGTCGTACTGCTGCAGTGTTTCACCATCAGGTTTTCTGGTGTTGCCACTGTGAGATTCTGTGCAGCGAAAGTCGCATTTCTTCTGCAGCAGAAACGGCAATATTGTCACTGAGCATTTTGCTTCTCAAGGTTTGCGCATAACAGTAATAACCGCAAGGGCCAGGGGGTCATTGTGCAGTCAATTGCGACGCCCAAATACCTAGCAACGCGGCTAATGAATGCCCATTCAACTCATCAGGGATGCAGGTCCCTTTAGCTGGGAAGTTGACTAGTCACTGGACCATTTGATCATTGGTCAACGAGGTGAAAGGGCGCAGCCGTTTCAGGGCGGGATTGTTCGCTACAGATGAACCATTGGTGATTCACGGAATTTCACAGTCGCTGCATTTTACACAACCAGACTTGCAAAACTAAAGCATCGTCCTAACAGCTCTTGGCTGTTTTCATATTCATTTATCATGATTTTCAATTGGGGTAGAAGTGCGCAGGTGGCCAGGCATGGACGTATGGACAAGCGTTTTAAAAAGGAAGCCTGCTTTCCATCAACACAGCCCTAATCAATGCTGAAAGTTTCGAACCCTGTTCAAATATATACAGAAAGGAAAATTGTGTGCCAGCACATTGGCAGTTCCCAAGCTGGTGTGAGCTATGAATCCTCGACAGCGCTGCCCAAACGGAGACAGCGTTCGAAATTTCGGTCCAGCGGCCACTGCAGAATTCAAAAGAATCGAATCGCCGAATAGAACAATGCACAACAACACTCCTCCAAACAATGTGCTACTATTTCAGCATGCAAGGAACGCCAGCGAAAGGACATGCGCCCAACGTTGTGTTGAACACGATCGTCACGCCATGAACTGCGATCTTCAGAGTCGCTCAAAGTCAAGTTCGCACCGCCGTCTGAGCTTCACAGCTTCCGGGTGAGCTGGGACAGCAGGGATTGGCACTCGCCGTAGTAGCCTGATCCAAACAGATTGTAATGGTTGAGGTAGTGATACAGGAGGTAGATTTTCTTTCGCTCCTCGAATCCAGGCGATCTTGGGATGATGTCGTGGTAAGCCTTCCAGAAGGCGGCCGAGAACCCTGCAGCAGTTGCAAATACAGTACCGGGCAAATGGGCTACCGCCTTTGTGACTAACGTGCTGAGCCAATCGCACATCTGCCAGCAGCAGTCTTTGCAAGCGCTTGTGGCAGAAATGCACAATTCAAATACGACAATGAATCCCAAATGATGAATACCACAACGCGGTGTAGACTGTGTGATTCGATCCTGTGTAACACGATTTACACTGCAAGTACATGGTCATAAATAACTGCAATACAAATTGGCAAAACAGCAGTGACAGTTGACATAAATGCTAAATAACCAGGCAACTGCACACCATACTCAATTAAATAATGCACTGCTCATGTCTACATTTTGCAGCAGATAATTGATGCACATACGACGGTGCCTGTGTGTCTGACCACCTGCACCGTGCCTTTGAGGTGGCACCTCCGCATCTGAACTGCAAATGGCTAACGATGACGGCCATCATGTTGATGCCCCTGAATATTCAAGAACATTTTGGAGTATGAAGTCAAATATTCCACTGGTTTCCCTATTAATGGCTGAAAGACATCACCAGAGGAAGCCCCCTTTCTCGGCAATGCATACAATACACGAGATCTATACATGCCACGTGGCATGTGGCGCACAGTGCCAATTGTGCGTGCAATACATGCAGCGTGGTGCTCCCATCCCACCTGCACACCAAGACATCCCGAATTCCGCCTCATGGTGGCCATAATACACGGCAGGGTCGAAGATGGAGGGCTCCCCATCCACCGCCGCGATGTTGCCACTCCATAGGTCACCATGCAGCACGCTGGGTTTCACAGACACGCCATCGAAAAAAGTTTCCAGACTTGCCATGAGCCGCTCACCCATCTGCATCAGGCGTCCATCTCCTGGGCAGCAGCAAGCACGTCTGTCAGGCATGCTGCCATCGTTCAAATTCAACCCGAATTGTGAGTTGTTGTGAAGCTTGTTCAAATGTTCCAGAGTGGGAGCTGCAGTTCCAAGATGTCTTCAGCATGGCCATGTGCCTGGGCTGTTCTCCAACTGCAAGGGAGGCGCGAAGGGTGGTGGGGGATTGTGGGGGGGAATGGCACCTCCATGGGCTTAATTGGTCATATATTTCATGATGGCAAGGGTCACAAATGCATGAACACCAATGTTCTTGCCTGTGAAAGGCGACGACAGGGACATGAATGCACAGGCATATCCATTACAGAAACTAGTTAATCAATTAGCAGTTGTACCCGATTGTAGTCCGACTTTGCTGAAAGTGGCCACCCAAGAGCAGATAGAAGTTGTGCTATGCGTGACTCTTTGGCAATGCCACCTGCCAGCTCCAATTGGTGCCTGAGCCTCCTCTCCCTGAAGAAGTCCACCCAGTTGTCCATCCAGCCATTGGGCTGGGGAGTGCCACCAATGGTATTGTCCACAGGAAATCCGAACAGCCCCTTGCGCGCCTTGTCATCCTGACTTTCCACAACAAAGGCAACGCCAGCACATTCAGGGCAATGACAGCACATTCAAGGCAATGACAGCACATTCAAGGCAATGCACAGCAAATTAGGGCAAGCAAATATACAGCAACAATCATGTCACATTATCTATGGTATGTTATTTTGATCACCCTGCACAGTCATGTGAGGCGTCAGCAAGCATTTCTCCCCTCAGGAAAGACACAGAGCCTGCACTCCTGGACAAGTTCAAATCCGTAAAGATATTGGAAACCTCGAGTATGAACAAATGAAACCACCAAAGAATACATCTGGATCAATGGTAGTAAAGAACAACGCCAGACATTTAGCTACCTGTGGCTCAGCTAGATGCATCTGGGCAAGTCGCCTGCCCAGCTCCTCGTGGCTGGCCCGGCCCGAAAAGTTTAGGTGCTCCATGACGATAAAGGATCCACCATTGGCAGGAAGCACCCCAAAATGGTACACCTTGGGGATGCGCATGGTGTGGGTGTCTGAAACACGCATCACAGCACTGCAAGTCAAGATAGAAATATTTCTGTTCATCTCCAAACACTTCAAAACACTTTAGCAGTATCTTGCTCATCCAACTCTCTTTTTGCTGAAGGCCCCAAAGGTGCAGGCAGGTCAATTATCAATGGCGCACTGGGCAGCTGACACTGTTTTAAACACTGAACCTATTTTTCAAGTCTATGTCTGTTTTTATGTAGTTGACCTGCCATGCTAGCCATCAAAGCTGACATAATAGAATCAAGGCAATGGGAGACTGAAAGACAAAATGCAGGGCTGCATTCACAACCTCAAAGGGAAACAGAGGGCCTAAACAAGCAGCCTGCAGCCAGGCCGTTTATTGCCTGCCTTGGCTGTATTGCTCGGCAGTTGACTTTTGACTATTTCATGTCTATCTCTTTGGCTGTTGTGTGCTACTTTCTTTCAACTTGAGGGTGTTCTTGTGCTGAACAAATGGCACACCCTTCATTGTTCTCCAGGCACAGGCCCAGTGCCTTGTTGTGCACCCACCGTGCAATCCAAGAGGAAACAGTTAATAGTAATAGGGAATCTGCTGGAAACCACTTTCCACAGCAACAGAAGTTTGCCCATGTTTCTGCTAAGCAATTAACGGCACTGTTCACAACCTTGCTTCCTCAATTAGGTTAGGTTGAAGGCTGTGCAATCTGGGGCACATCTGGCTCATCCAGCTCACCGTACATAGCCTGAAGCCCCAGAGCCTCCCCTTTGAACATGCCCTCGTCACTGCCCCTTGAAGTCTTCACAAACAATTTGACACCACTGTCTGTCTCATAGATGTATTGTGAAGACCACCCCGACGATCCCACAAGGCTGGACTTCACCACAGGGCCCATGTCCAAATTGTCCTCTATCCATCTCTCAGCAGTGCCTCCCGACCTAAACGAGACGTATCCAGAAAAGGAGAGATTGGCACTGGTCAGAAATACCACAATGGCTCAAATCCCATCTTCTAGCATTTTGTTAAGGTTTCGTCAACAGGATTTCCGTCACAAGTCCTCTTCCCCCTTGAAAACTCACAGGTGGTGCAGAGGAGGGCCACTGTAAGTCAGCCGATCAAAATGTTGTGCCAGTTTGCTACCGGCAACTCTCTACGATTGAAATGTCTCTGCGCAGTTGGCCACGTGAGATCATCCCGCAACAGCTTGCTAAAAGGCGCTGTCCCCCGCATCCATCCTAAAGACACCTTTAGACACTTGCCACCACCGTGGAGCCATGGCTTTTGCCAGTACTGACACCCCACGCAGCCTGGGAAACGACCGGGCTGCTCTGCTGTTCCCGCATTCCGTACGTAGCAGCAGGATGTCAACTCCGCATCGTCAATGTGCCACACAGCAGTTCGCAATCAGGCACGTCCGCCCCACTCCCCCCCTCCCCCAACAACACTTGTGAAGACCCGCGACCTTATCGCGGCAAACGACAACTCACCAAACCAGCCGATTGCCACTCCAAGTGCAAATGCCCATTGACATGGCTACCCATGTCCGCGCCCACTGAGGCTGCCCGAGGCCCCACGTACGCACCGTTTGCACGCGACGCACACCGCAACAAGCGGAGCCAAGCCGACAACAAGTCCAAGAATCAAAAAAGTGAAGGACGCTGGAGAGTCAGAGCACTCACGCCGCCTGCACCGCCGACCCCCTCCTGCCCCCCGCGGCCCTGCCGGGCCAACGGGTCTGCCTGATCACGTCGGCCCCACCCGGCGCACGTTCGCCCCTCGAGGACGCCGCCAGCGGCGGCAGGTTGGCCGCGGAGGCGGGCCTCGACGCGCGGCCTCCGTCGGGCACCATGGCGCTCGACCCCTCCTTGGTGGGGAGGGCTGCGCCTCGCTTTTGGACCCAACACTAAGACAAGGCGACCAACAAGTACATAGAATCTGGTGATGCCATGTTTGGGATAAGCCTCATCCTGTGCTGGCGCTAGCCCACCCTGAAAAAGAAATGCTTGATCTTCTTTTTCCAGAAAGAATGTCGATAGAGAAAGTGGAGGCTCCACTCCACTGTGGAGCATCTTGCCCAAGCGTACATTAGCAGAGCGCCTTGGTGCTGATGATATTTCTGTGCCCGAGCCACAATACCGGGACAATTTTCTCTGGCGATGAATGTATGTACACAGTTTCCTGCCTAGATACATGCTGTGCAATATCATTGCCGAGCTGATGCCAAAGGCATTTTGGAAGGCATACTGAATGTTTTGTTGATGTTCGTTTTTTAAGGTTCGAAGATATCGCCCTCTATTCCCTTCTTTGTCTCTATTCACGTACTACCTCCATTCCAATAGTCGTGTCCGCATCCAATCTTGCTGTAGCTTTGCAACATCAATTCAATCAGTCAAATTGTCATCAGATTCGAATTCCTTGGCTTATTTTAAGTTCATATGGATCTTGGGGACCGGCCCCAAGCTGTAGTATTGTAGTACACTAATCGCCTATCAGGTGCACGGGCTGTGTTTTGTCACTTTGTGACAAATGTAATCCATGGATTTCGACGATGATGGATCTTGGTCGCAGCCATAAAACACCACATTCGAGCCTAATCAAAAATGACCTGTACAGTTCAATACAAAACACAAATTTCCCGAATTGTTGCGTTGGCCTTATTCCGTTATGTTCCAACCTACTTCCCCAAATTCATGGATATCTTTGCTGTAGACAACAAATAGGCACAGTTACACAATTCCAAGAGTTTCACTACCATTTCTATCACACTTTTTGTAGATCGTGCTTTTAGTATGCTGAATCATGTTTTTGAAATTCTTTTTTCACTCAGTGTCCATGTTTGCATCAATTTAATCCGTTTTTTATTTGCATTGGTATTTATGGCTTTTCAAACATTGCAACGCCCACTAGGTACATGCTCTTGCACCAATCGAGGTGTCTCTTGGCCTTTGAGCGCAGCTTTCATTTTGTTCTTGTTGCCACCCCAAATGCTGTTGTAAGGTACACATTTCATGGGATTTATTTAGTTGAAATATTATGGTATAGATGTATGCGTATATGTTAGAGGCAAGGTACGGCGCAGGGCGAGAACGTGGGACGAATGTGGTACGGTGACAGAAAGGGTGATAGAAAGCGTGAAGGTGGAATGACAGACTAGAACCAATGCGGTGACACCGCCTGGCGCATGTGCCAAGCTGCACGCAGATACAAAAGCGCGAGAGGCAATGCGCCTCTTTGTAACACATGATGTGATGCTTTTCCTCTCTCGCCTTCCACGGACCGCTGCGCCCCCCTCGGCCGGAGGGGCACCGTCGGGACCCAACATGTGTGACCGGACCGCGTTACGCGAGTACTCTGATTGGTAAGGGGACCTGTCGCCGCGAGGTGCCCCTTCCCTGCCCCCGTACCCCGCCCCGCTCAACCGCGTTGCGCGGCGGGAGCCCGCGATTGGCGCTGCGAACTGGTGAGGAGCGAGACCGCCGGTTGCAGTTGCACTGAGCTCCAATCCCTTTCCTCATAGATATTATTGGAAACTGACACTAGTAGAGAACAGCATGCCTGCGATGCCATTTTCACACAAATTGATGCCATCACAGCCACCTTATATATAAGGTGCCATATATATGCCATCGCAATCACTGTGATGGCATCATTTTGTGTCAAAATGGCATCGCAGTTGGCATCACAAACATGGCGTTTTCTACCAGTGTGAGCCGCATCTTTTAGGGCTGACCAGACTACCAGAGCATACATCTCTCCTAGCAATGGCTCAACTCGATCCAGTGGATCGGATCCACCCGTTTCGAGGGGCAAGAGAAGTTCGCCATGCCCCGCCTAAGGTCCCGACAAAGCGAAAAGCCGCGTCTGGTTTCCTCTTCGCATGTTGCCAGAATATTCTTGCAACATTAATGACGGAGCCATTTAAATGGCTGCAAATTTGCCACGTTGAGGGGCTCTGCAGCACTAGCATGAAAACGTAGCAAACAGAACCTTCTGGGAACACACGTATGTGCATTTCATCAGCGTTCGGCATGCTGAAAGCACGGAAATAACCCAAACCGCAAAATTCGTGCACGTTTGAACACGCGCTATTCACTAGGAAAAAAAGGGCCAAATAGCACGTGTTCAAACGTGTACAAAGTTTACGGGTTTGTGTTATTTTTGTGTTCTTAGCGTGTAAAACTATGATGAAATGTGTTTTATGTGTGTTTCGCAAAAGTGTTATTTGGCCCTTTTTTCCTAGTGATTTGGCTCTTTTCTTCCTAGTGAGGAGTGCAGATATCCATCGGTGGAGCCAGCAGAGCGGCATCGAGCGAGCTATTTCGATGCAGCCCCGCCATCCCCTTGTTTAGTACTTTACAGTCCTCCCCTTCCTTGTTTTGAATTTACAAGTCTTCCCAATTACCCCAGTCGATCTAACAAAATGCAACCTGTTTCAGCTGTCATTGGTTGTAGAAAAATCTGCCCCACCCCTCACGTCGCAATTCCGTCATGCTGTCAGTTGCTCATCGAAAGGATTAGGATCCGGGATACCCACAAAGCCCTGTGGTCAAAGATTTCCGAGTTTCCACCACACCCTCGAAGCTATGCATTCACTGCACCTTCCAAAACAGCGCAAACTTCTTATCTCGAAGTAAAACTACCGGTCAGGTCCCAATGCAGACTCACTCTGCCCACCTCTTTGTCAGTCTGAGAGTTTCTCTTGCCTCCCAACGTGCCAAACTGTTCCATTTCAGGGAGCAACACTGGCCATGTGAGTTATTGAGATCCACACTATTCTGTCGCGCGTGGCATTTCGCGATCAAGGCCAAGGCATGCGCAAGTGCGGCACACTGGCGCCTCGCGACTGCAGCCGCCACCTTGGTCGCAAAACCGCCGCTTTCCGTCTTTCTACCAGCATTGACGCCGACGGATAGCGCGCCGCCTGCAAGGGGCCACCGCTTTATTTGCTCTAAATATTGCCTCCTTAGGACCATCAAATTCGAAATTGCATAGTGTCTGCCTCCCCAAGCGCGCGCATTCTTGAAGACAGATGATACCCCGATCCACATTGCTTTGGAAATGGAAATGCAAAGGAGAACCCAGCATCGATCTCTCCAGGATTTAACGACCGCGCTCTGCACACGCCCCGGCATGTGGTTCAGGGGCATGTTCTGTTGCCCGCCAGCACGGCCGCCGCCTTGGTCACCAGCAGGTCCTCGTTCATTTTCTCGACGCGGATGGCGGGAGGCGAATCGCCTTCCGTCAGCAGCGCAATTTCGATGACGCCGGCGAAGCCGGGGGGAAGCGTGACCATGGCCGACCATGCCGCATTTTTCACCCCTGCTATCCTCTGCACCCTCGACACTCGGCCCGTCTGCAGCGCCTCTGGAACAAAAATAACATTCACATATTGCATGATTCGCTTTCAGTGGGCGCATCCTGTACAGAGGCTCATTGCAAAAGTTACGCAACTCCCGCGATTTCTGAAAATCAGGATGAAGACAGCCATAGATGCTACCGGTTTCCCTACGAATTTGACCAGCGTGTGTATTCTGCGGTAGTTATTGTCTTGGAAATAGATCTTCTGCAAAACCTTTGTGTATAATGAGGAAATACCGATAAAATTCGACGCTTTTGCCAAAGAAAACGTTCGTGGGAGGAAAACTGAAACAGCGATGCAACGTAACGTCACGTTGCAAAAGCCTGATGAAATCTGCGTGGCGATTACATTTTACCGAGTTTCCAGGAGAATGGATGAAGTGCTTATTCCTCTCCCTTGCTGTTCAGCTCATTTTTGCGTATTCACGACTGCGCTTGGGGGGAGAGATTCGCACCACCTTTTGTGTACATCCATTTTGTCGTGCCTAATGCTGGTTTATCGGGGTTTTACAGAGCTGTTTTACTGAGCTCTCAGTGCAGTTTTTCATGCTTACAAACTTTTAACAATTTGGGCTCTAAATTGTACGTTCAGGCAGAGAGTGCACATGTGCAAAAGACAGTGGACTGGAATTCAGTGCGCATCAAGGATAATGGTCCGGAAACACAAATGGGCCTTGTGATGCGATAGACGCATAAAGATCCTTTCATTTGGAAAAGCTGCAAGCATTGGCAGACTGCCAATGACAGCGCTATGTATTCCAGTGGATTTCGAATTTCAGGCATTCAGGCTCGTTCCATTGCACTCAGGCGTGCTCAATGCAATTTATATTACTAATCCTGGCAGACCAGTGTAATAATGTTCAAATAACAAGCATCATATGGATGTCTCACAATGCCGCAGAAAAAATATTACTGTTTCTGATCAATTTTTCCCCAATTTCACTGATGGCACCAGAATTTCTCAAGATAAATTATTACAGAAACAGATCTGATGCTCGATGGACGCATGTTTAGTTTTGGTTCTAATTACATTTTTGCTTTCTGTTTTTTCTATTTTAGCATTGAAATAAGGACTGAAAAACGCACCCTCTCTCCCGTCCGTATCCTCGTCGCTGGTTGCATCATCGTCGTCGTTCGATGAGTCATCCATGACCATCCGATTCTCTTCGTTGTCTGTTGCAGCAAACACCACAACGAAAAATTCTTTTCAAATGTTTTGCTTTATGTTTACTCGATTTTTACTGAATTTGTTTCGATTTCTCTATTTTTTCTCATTCTAAAACTTGAGAGCTCCACGTTGATGTCAAATTTTGGTGGCACGGCGAAATGCCAGCAACTGTGTCGTTTTCCGTGCTACTAAATTATCAGTGCTAGCACCTGATATTGTAGACTCGGCTTATTGGGTTTTGGACATTCCAGGAGAGGTGCCCGTCAATTGACCAAATTTTCCCACGAATTTCTCTCCCAATTTACGTCATGTATAGGCGCACGAGAGTAGACATTATGTAAAGCTGCGGATCGTGCAGCAATTCAAAGAGTAGATTTGAAAACATATTTCAGCCCTTGATGGCCATCCTGCAAATGCAGTGCAGGACATGATCCGCATTCTACGATATTTGCTGTATCCACGCATTGCGCACCACATGCACAATCCACCTCAGCAAGTGGGGTCCATTTTTGTTTCGGACGTTCATAAGCCCGTTGGAATTTTAATTGGTGCTGTAAATAACTGCTGCGCAACAGAGATAGCACGTTCACAATGTGAATGCGTTCTATATCGATTTTGATCTTTTGCATTTATTGCTCAGCTATTTAAGTGACCGAAGTTCTTTTTGGTGCAGTTCCATGACATCGCAAAGCCGATAGCAGCAATTGCAACTGGGAAATTTCTCACTTGTTTTTGCGCTGTCACCATTATTCAGGTTTTCTCTATTTGCCACCAAAATTATTATACCGACCTCAAAAAATCCATCCTGAACCAATGAACTCAATCAATTTATGGTCCTTAATTAATTGATTTGATGCCATTATCATTCGGCATCATCAATCAAACATTGAGTGTGGGCGGATGGCGAATCCGTTCTACGCTTTTGTGCTGCATTACTATAGTTACCATTTACTTTGCAATGGCTTTTCTCTTCACATTACAAATGCCTACAAGCACTGCAGCAAGTGTTATTCACATCAATTTTGCCGCTTTTTCTGATGCCAATTGTAAATGTATTGCGTAACGCGTTTGTGTTCAATTAACAAATATTAACAAATATCAACAATATCAATTTAACAAATGACAGAATTCACACCCCCACATACAACAGCGGTGATATTGGTCTGCTCAATCAACTGTGCCATTCGTTTCAAAGCATGGTAAGGGACACAAGCTGACCTACCTGCCAATGTGACGGACACCATGGAGGGCAAGAGGACGGCTCCCGGGTCGTCGAATAGAACCTGGACCGCGAATTCAGATTGGGCGGTGGCAGGGATGCAACCCTCACCAAACAACGTGACACCCATGGCATAGATGGCGGCACTTGGTCTGCGCCAGAAAACGCGCAAGCGTGAGTCCCGTGCCAGTATATGCACCTAATATCTACTTGGGATATGTGCATGGGACACCTTTCAGGAGAACACCGTTATAAGCAAGCACTCCAAAGCGCACAGATTTATGCCAATTTTACAAAACATGGTTTTACCTATTTAGTATAATACCACTTTTCCAAAACGTGGTTTAAATTTTCGGCATAATGCCGCTTTTCCAAAACGTGGTTCTACGTATTTAGTATAACACCACTTTTGCAAAACGCGGTCTGACGCATTTAGTAAAAAATTTTTGTAGTATGCGAAAATGCATGTCCCCATTTCGCTGGTATCCCTTTGTTTTGGAATAGGACGGCGCCAGGATTATCCCGGCATTAGGGCAGACAATTTCGCAACAAATCCGCACAAGTATAAGTGCAAAATCGAGCCATCATCACCACCATCATCATCCCGAAATTTCCAATGGCGAAGCACGGAGGAAGCTGCCAGCCCATGAATGGAAACGTGAGAGCGCAGTTGGTTAAATTGCTGCTTTTAATCAACATCGTGACCACGGTCAGCCTCAGGCAAAGTTGTTGCCGCGACGGAAGTGTTGCCGCCTCAATGCGCAGCTGGAATTCCTCAGCCAACTCGCCATCTCTCATTCCATATCCTTGCACGTGTCATCGCTTTCTTATTCTCCGTATACTGGAATTATTATGCTTCAACTATACATATTTGGGTCCATTTGTCGCTCTCACCCTGCGCTGTCCGCCGCTCTCTGCATCTCCCCGTCGACACCCATTTGTGAAGTCACGGCGCACACCGTGAGTCCATCTTCAAAGGTAGCCCCCTTCACATCCGTCCGCACGTCCCTGGCTCCCTCTCCTGCACGAACAGCAGCACGGAACTGGAATGAGATAGGCCCCGATGTGTGGGAGCTCACGGCTACGAATTTAATTGGGCTAGACGATTGGGGCCTTCTTGGAGCACGTCCCAGTCAGCCATTCAGTCACATCCCTTCTTTCATTCAAGAAAACTTGCATGTCCATATATATATATATATATATATATATATATATATATATATATATATATATATATATACATACTGCAGTATCCAGCCACGAGCTCCCTATCCTTCCATGGAAAGCAATGTCACTGACTCGCACACTGAAAACGAAAAGATCGCAAGAATGTTGGACTGATTCATTCCATCAATGTAATGAATGGATCCGTTCCAATATTCCTATATTGGATTCCAGAATCCAATTTCCAAACATCACAGAAGACTGTGTTCTATGCAATTTACGGAGTATTTAATAGCACGACATTAATCAGAGTTTCAAGGCAGCAATGTGTGAAATGCACAACCTGTGGCCGTTTCGGGGACCCCTCCACCGACTTCTGCTCGTCGAGGGTTTGACGAACGACTTTCAGGACAAATTGGAAAAACGACAGTCCTACTTGCATGCTTTCATATAGAACATAAGTCCAAGCGACAGCATTATGCATAAAGTACCAATACTTTGACAGTACTTTATGGAATAAGCGCTGACGTACCCTCGCTCCCTGATTCCGCCTGGCCGCGTGTGCACCGGCAGTTTCCATCGGGCTCTGAGCAGCCGAAGTTGAGAGTGAGGTAGACGTCCAGCGGGGAGGCGCGGTCGACGGCCACGCCGGCTCCCATCGAGTCGTAAGCGCAGGACTGCGCAAAACAAGTTTAGCAAATTCAAGGTAAATTGACTTTCGCAGCTAGCTGTGAGGAAAACACCATTTTCTGGGATAATGCAAGCGCGTGCATTGCGTGCTTTCTTTCAAATTGCAGGCAGCTTCCATCGGCCTGGAAAAGCTTCTGTGCATTGTGTATTGCACAGCAAATATTAACCGAATTATTCAAGCAGTCGAAGCGGAGAAGAATACAAATATTTTTTTCAACTTGCGTTTGCTCATATTGACGTTTGAATTAAGTTGACGATGATGTAGTCGATTGCGCGTGATGGGGGGAAGTAGGTATCCAACGGTGGCGTGTTGGCCCAGGCATTTTTGTATAATCTGCTCAGCAGAATGTAGTCTAGAATTCATACATTCTCAGTGGAGGCGACAGTCTGATAGAAGAACAATGACATACACTATAGCGCCACCACGCCTCTGCATTTCTCGTATCCCGGAACGCACTCATCTGCAAAACTTCCAATGAGCGTTGCCCTCTGCTGATTGAAATTCGAAACGCAAAACGGCGCTTTGAGGCATGGCCGTGTACCGCTATTGTTACCCGCTTCCCCAAACAGAAGTTGCCGCTATGGCACGCGCATGAAACACGTCAATTGAGGTAGATAAATATTGATACTTGTGAGATTTTGCGCCATGGGATCCAATGCCGTACATTACGAAAATGGAAGGTGCGGCAATTGTGCGTTAATATGTTATAGCTTGCTGGATGGGCAACAGCACAGTGCGGCGTCCTAATACGGCAATATATTGCATGGCGCAACGGAACATGAGCTCTAAAGGAAATTATTTTGGTTGCATGCAAGAAAGTATGTACATAACATGAAATGATTATGCAAGCAAGCATATAAATATTTGAAAAGTCTGCAAGCGTCTGGAAATAATATAAGTATTACCTCATGAAACACTGATCAATAAACACATTTAACTTACATAAATTTCCCTGATCCGTTACAGAATCTCGAATTTCACATAATAATGAATTTCACAAATGCAGAAATTTAATTTTCCTTTGATCATTGTAAATTGATTGTAACTTAGGATGTTCGATATAGCCATAGATCATTTCTGCTGTCCCGAAAAAGAGAGGCTGTATTGAGTCAACCAAGCTATAATTTCCTTACATGAAATTATCAAATGACTCATTTACTTTGCAATGTATTTCTTTTATGGGTGGTTGCCCAACATCAGAGTAGGAAGCTTCCTGCTCAAATTTCTGGCAACTCTACTGCCATTTAAGTGGCAGTTTCACAACACAAGCTGGTACTTTCTCGTACTTCAAATGCATTTTTTAATTCGACAAAAAGATGAATGGCCATTTTGTTGCTTCTTAAAAGGGTTTACTACTAGGATAAATTATTATTAGTAACTTTATTCAGAGCACTGCTTCATTAATTTTCAAGTACTGTTTCGCACACCCCATTGAGGAGCGCGTTGCTAGGACACTGGCAAGGCACTCACCATGATGATGTCTCTGTGCCTCGGGTAACTGCCAGCAGGGAAACGACACAATGATGCTCAGCCAAGATAGAACACTGAAGGAAAGGCCCTCTGTACATGTACTGGCAATTCCATGCAAAAATGCTAACAAAATTCGACAACTCGTTCAAAATCCGTTCAGCTGCATTACTAATTATAATTTGTAAATTGCCATAAGAACGAAGCCTGAACACCACGCTCCCCACCTTATTCCACCAATTCCACCACGTCGACCTGCTCATTCAATGGTCAAATTTGCTCACCAAAAGTCGTTTGCAATATTTTCGAAGTAAATTCAAATGATTTAAAGTGCAAAGAAGAATAGCATCCAGTACACTGTGTACTGTACGGGCAGACATGGCAGACATGTCTGACGGCCAACACACAAGTGAGGCATTGAGCGCCGTGACATAGCGCTTCGGCTTGGACACCCACCAGATCAGTCCGGCCACCAGTTCGCGCACGCTGTAGTATCGCCCAGATACGATTTCCGCAACTGGGTAGCCCGAAAAATTGTTGCGCTTGAGGCGGGAGTCCAAATTGAGCCCATCACTTCCAATGTGGCCGAACATGAATCCGCTCGACGACATGTCCAGGGTGTGGCTCATTGCAGCCCTACACAATAATGTAAATTTTCGATGCTGACGCAAATATGAATTATAATGTCAAGTGACGTGATGCGCAGCCATCCCGCCGGAAAGCGCGGTTGGCATGAAGAACAAAACTCCTTTGAATTTAACTGGTTGATTTATTTAGTCAACTATTCCAAAATGCGATTGAACAACATGACAGTGACACATGTTGAGCGTGGGCGTAACCGATGCGTGCATCTTCAAAGTGCTGAACGCCCGTTTGATTTGGTTTTCACAACTTGCAGCACTGCACTCATTCTCAACACAGACATCAGAAGTTCCGATTCAGAGCCGAATCCTGTCACCTGTCGAGCGGATCCTGAATCGCCCCATCTGTCGCTTTGAGAGTTTTCAGTGGCTGCCGTCGCGGCACCAAAACTTCCGGCCTGAAGGAATAATCGCAGGGCAGCATCTCAGCGAAGAGATCGGGACGCTGGCGGTAGGCGTTGATGCAGACCTCCACCTGGCGTAGACGGCGAATTGTCGAGCATTGAGGAGATACGAATTTAGCTTGAATTGCCATGGTCATCGCTTGCACTTTGTGTATTTCTATGCACAATTTTCGCTGTATGGAATTCATTCATGTTAAAATCATAGGTCTATTCATTTTCATTTTGCGTGTAATTTCGTATACAGTATCACATTCTGTGGTTTATGCCAGTGCCGCGCTCGATGTCGAGCTTGAGCGTTGATACAGCTCTCGGCCTGAAGGTGCGACTCGTTGACAGGCGATGCTGCCCAGCGATTTCAATTCCGAATTAGAACTTCAATTTCGGAATAATCTTGAGGACATTTTAAGACAAAGTTCGTTTCATATTTGGTACGTTGGACAATAAGAACTCCGCCCGCTGCTCTGCTCAGCGTCCACCACGCCCAATGTCCAATAGTGCTTGTCATTGCGCAGCATACACAACATATATGTAGCGTATACTGCTCAACAGCGTACAATATCGCCCACGTTGCGCACATTAATGCAATGCAATACTGGATGCACATTGCACGCATTGCATACCTGTACATTGAAATGCGATGCAATATTTTGAGTATTGTAAAACATAACATTGCATTACAGTAATATTGCAAATTTCGCTTTATAATTTGCAACAAGAAACACTCACGTTACAGTGCCTCTGTTTCTGGTTCCTGAAATATAGGGAATAATTTGCAACACGGACTGTCTTGCAACGTGAAGGATACTTTAGGCAATAGCACAATTTGCAAAACATAAAACGTGCCCCACTCACCCGATTGGCCCACTCCACCACCGGCACGCCGCTCCCGGGGATCATGTCGCCTGGGCAGGCAATCCTGGTGTCGACGAATTCCGGCGGCGTGACGTCTTTCGCCACTCCCCCCGGGCTGCATGCCTCGGCGCGGGGATCGTCGAGACAGACGGGGCGGCCGTGGGCACGGGGGTCCAGAAGGACCAGCGGGTCGCCCAACACCACTTCGCCGTCCGCGTATCGTAGATGGGAATGCAGCTTCGATGCAGCTGCACCATGGCTGACGGTCCTCCCTTTAAATACAGCGGCAATATCTGGTTCCTGTTCAAGCGCAGGAGACTTAGATCTGTGTTTCTTGAATTGTACTTTATCTTGGTTGTCATTTTTTTGTTCTGCAAAGCAGGAATTGGAAAGTACACTGAAGATTGAATGGGTGCGCAAGATAATGTTGATGAATCAAATCAACTGCATGTAGAGCACATGATCGTTACTAATGAGCCAATTATAAGTCACTAATGAATTGTCGAAGTGTCCATCGTGTGGAATTTGTGTCGCTTCCCACGTGGTCTCTTGATGCTCATCACATACGTATGTACCACCGCGTATACGTATGTGTATACGCTAACAAAAAAGCCTAAAACAATGGCAAAAAGCAATTAAATTAGGCCACATTGAGGAGATCCAGCACTGCAGTTTTTCTGAAGAAAACCCGGAACCCATTGACATCGTTCAGACTTGCCTGGAGCAGGGGAGCGAGGACGTCGCTCCCAACGATGACGTCATACAGCTCCGAAACGATGCCCCTCCCGACCCCGTACGTGGCGCCATGCTGCTGCGAGTGCCCGTTGCTAGCGAAACCCAAATGGGCCGCACTCCCGAGAAATTCAAACCCAAAGCTCGTCCCTCTCGCACCGAAGCTTCTGGACAGGGCCGAGCCCATGGGCAGCGACGTGACGTTTCCGACAAAGACAACTGTCTTTGCAGGATCTCCCCCTGGCTGTGCGTGGCCACTCGTGGAGATGAAGAAAGGTCCGTAAAAGCCCGGGAACGAGTCAATCCCGGAATGGGAACCGCGGGGTGCCTCTGGAATGGAACCAATTGGCACCGGCCTTTGCACGGGATTCATGGGGGTAGGGGAAGCTGCTGGGACCGGTGGCCCGGTGGGTGGTGTGGCTGGAGTGGGAATGCCTTCCGGGTTGGCTGGAGGTCGGTCCGTATGGGTATCTGTATTGGTATTCCCATCGATATCTGTATCGGTTTCTGCATCGGAATCTGATGCAGGGGGGTCCGGAGGACCACCATCGATGTTGGTGGCCCGTTCGGGAGACGGGGATGGCTTGGATGCATGCAGGGGCGGGGTCCTGGAGGAAGTTGGCACGGGGGTGACATCTGGATCCGATGGAGAAGCTGCTGGCGAATCTGCCCTGGTCTGGGTGGCCGGCGTGGGCCCCGGGGGACCATCGCCCGTCTCGATGGCAGGCGGGGAGGATGGGTTTGGCGTGGGATTGAGTACGGAGATGGGCGGCCGTGCAGCCGCTTGCGGAGCCGGGGCGGGGGCATCAGATGCGGGTGCGGGGATTGGCAGCGGGGATGCCGCAGGAGGGGCGTCCCGGTCCTCCAGGATGGGGGATGCAGACTGGCCTGGAGACGAAGGCGCCGTGGGCGCAGGCAGGGGTGGCGGGGTGGGGGAAGGTGGCTCGGGGTTGACGTCAGCACCTGATGGGGAAGCTGCCGGCGCGTCCGCTCTGGCCGGAACGGGGGATGCGGATGGCCCAGGGACTGTGGGAGAGGCCGCAGGCATGGGGAGGGGCATGGGGGCGACTGGGAGGGGAGTCGGAGAGGCCGCGACGGTTTGCATTGGTGGCGCGCCGGATGGGGATGGGGCAAGCGATGGGGGTGGGGTGGGCGCGGGCTTGGGGGAGGAGGAAGGCGGCACGGAAGTGGCGTCAAGATCCGACGGCGCCGGTGCGGGTGGATGCATTTCGGTCTGGATGCCCGGGACCGGTGATGGAGACGGCCTGGGAGATGGAGGCGGCACGGATGCAGGTGCGGGCACCGGGATGACGCCAGGATCTGATGCTGGAACCGGGATGACGTCAGGATCCAATGGGGAAGCAGCTGGTGTGTCCACTCTGGGTTGGATGGCGGGCGGGGATGCAGATGCGGTGGGAGATGGAGGTAGGATAGGTGCAGGCGGGGGTGGCGGGGTTGGGAAAGGTGGCATCGGGATGACGTCAGGATCCGATGGGGAAGCTGCCGACGTGTCAGCTTCTGTCTGGGGGGCCGGCACGGGCGCTGCAGATGGCGCAGACGCCTGCGGGGTGGGCGTAGGGATTTCAGAAATGGGAGGGAGCGGGGCTGGAACATCTATAGTGGGTGCGGCGGCAGGGATTTGGGCCGGGGATGGCTCTGGCACAGGTGCCTCCACGCCTGCCGGGATTGCAGCAACGGGCTGTGGGGATGGCCTCGAAGGGGGGGACGCTGCCGTGGGGAGGAAGTCGTTGAAGTGTGGAAACGGGGCTGGAGATTCGGACGCGGGCTCCGTGGATGGCCCCGGGACGTTTGGACCGGAAGTCGGGGGTGGGGGAGGCTCCTCCAGGTCAAACTGTGTCGGCGAGATGGCTGTGGGGAGGGGGTCTGGAATCGGAGCACCCGGGTCCGTTTGGGTTGGCGGCATGGCGGATGGAGGTGGCCCAAAGGGTGGAGGTGGGGGGGGCGGGGGCGCATGGGTGGGGCCGCAGGGGGGTGGTGCGGGGGTGCCATCAACATCCGATGGGGCTTGTGCTGGAGAGTCCGTTTCGGTTTGGATGGCCGGAACGGGTGACGCAGATGGCCCAGTCGCCGGCGGGGTGGGGGTGGGCGGGATGTCGGCAAAGGATGGCGGGGGGCCGATTTTTGGCGGGATTGGCGCTGGCGGAGGTGCATCCACGTCCACCTGGGTGGCTGGGACGGGCGCTGGGGATGGCCTTGAAGCTGGGGGTGCGGCCGTGGGGATGTTCGGGGCGAATGGAAGGGGGGACGGGGGTTCCGCCGCGGGCTGTGGGGCCGCCTGGATGTCTGGACGCCCGGACGGGGGAGGCGCCTCCACGTCCGCCTGAATCGCCGGGACCGCTATGGGAATGGGGTTGGGGCCGCGGGGGGTTGAAGTTGGCGAATCCGCGTCAGTCTGGATGGCCGGGACAGGGGTCCGGAAGGGCAGAGGTTGGGACGCCACGCTGCCGCATCTGCACCGGCCGTTGGCGGCGGTGCAGCCGAAGTTTTGGGTGTAGTATAGCTTGAAGTCGGAACTGTCGTCGAAGGCCACGCCAGTGCCCATGGTGTCGTAGCCGCAGGACTGCGCCAAACCGGGAACAAGGTGCGTCAATGTGTGGGTCGAAACGAAAGCACATAATTCCCAAAAACTCGCAAATATTAGCAAAATTATCAAAAAAATTGCGAAATTTTGAAAAGTTTTGCAAATTTGCAAAAATTACCAAAATTACGGGGATAAATACGAGACAGGAACAGGGAAGGTTGGTTGACGGAGGCGGCTATGAGACGCTGAACTCGAAATGCTGTCCATTCGCTCAGGCACCTTACGATGCCAACAGCACCGAAAATAGCCGTCTGAGGATTGTTTCGTCGTAAAAATCAGCTTTTGTCGCATCTGGATTCCGATGAACGTGCTGCGATTTTCTCTGTAGATGCACAAGTGGGTATTCGGCTTGAGCATCAGCTGCTTCCGCACCGCCAGCACGAGGCCGTAAGCTCACCATGAGATTCTCTCGGTGGTCTGGAGAACTGCGAATAAAGGCACACAAATGTTAGCTCCACCAGGGCCAATCAGCGCCACAAACGATCAAATTTTAGTCGCACTCGATGCAAATTTCGGCGCAGATTGCTTGAAATCTTGCGCAGTCTTGATACAGACGCAAGCTTGCCGCCTGAACGGGGTCAGATTCTGATAACCGTACACAAGGCAAGCGTCGACTTTGCAATTTATGTGTAGCGGCGAGCTGAAATTCGTGCAACGCGCAAATACTGTTATTTGCTATAACAATGGTGCGCGCTAGTTCGCCATCTGCACATGGCGTTGATGCAAAAGGGGAATCGGGGGTGTCGGGGGCGGTAGCTAGAGGCTGGAGTGAGCGAAAGCGGCCGATGAGTCGGCGATTTGGTCAATGTTTTGGAATTTTACGTGACGCTGGGGGTCCTCAAGGAGGCCGCGAGCTGCTGAATGGGCAACGCCATGTGCCATATGCAAGTCCCATGAAGACGCTCCACATGAGATTGTTTCGTTGGCCCCTGGTGAATATGTAAAATTTACCGATAGACGTACGTCTATCCCACGCGTGGGGCCAACGACCCCACAAACCGCACGAGTGAAGTCGGGTGTCCAGTGCTCATAGTGAAATGTGCTTGAGTGCGTGGAAGCAGCGTAATTCATGCTAAGATGAGTAGAACACCTGAATTTCTGCATGCATTGCAAACTATTCAAACTGGTTCTGATTGGCGCGAAAACCGCAGTTGAAGCGAGAAAATTTGGGTCGATTTTAACACGCTTTGAACTAAATTACACGATGTGAACAGTACGCTCTGAAGCACCAATAAAACAATTGTGCGATATTGGGAGGCACAGAAAGCGGTTGACGTAAGCCAAAGTTGTTTTCCAGATCACTTTGCTGAAAGCGCCTCGCAGTAACACAAGATGAACTGAAGCGAAAGGGCGGGCGTAGCGCAAAAGCACAGAGAGGAGATCGCGCAAGTCAAACTAACCAATCGCGACCCCAACCATTTTACACATTCCAAATTCCTTCAATCAAGCTCGAAAACAAAGGAAAACAGGAATCAAATCACACCGAAGGACTTCAGCATTAGCCCATATAATGGTATGGACCAAACCACGGACGTGTAATGACTTCGACTCACCACACCCATGCCATCACGAGGCTTCTGACGTCTTGGAATCCCGCAGCGATGTTCTCCCCAATGGGGAAGCCCATCCAACCCTCGCCGGAGATCCTGTCGTTGAACCCCCTGCCGTCTCGGCCCTCGTGGCTGAAGAAGTTGCCCGCCGCCATGTCCCTGGAGTGTGTCGTGGATGATCTGCACCGAGATTGATGCGCCAGTGCTGGGTTACTGTGGGGCTAACTTCGATGCCACTTGACACTTATTGATGCCATACCATCTGTATTCATGCCATCGCAATCGCTATGGTGCCATCACTTGGTGCCAAACGTCGTCGCAGTTGTAGTGTTTGATGCCAGTAATGTGGATGGCGCATTGGCCGGTGCTACTGTACGGCGGCGAGGACCCACAGGGGTCCGCGCCGTGCGCGTGGCGATGCCGCGTCGGATGCCCTCGCCAATGCCTCGCTTGCAATTTCCATCGTTTAGAAATCGCGAATAAAAAATCAAAATGAAAATCAAAGTTGTATTAGAATTTCCACTCATTTTCAGGAACATGCGAGGCGACGAAGCGTGTCCAAAGGACAGCAGTATCGGCTTATTATTCCATACATAAAAATATAGAATATATGTAGAATATACATATTCCAAATATACATATTCTAAAACCCTACTGTAACAGCCCGTTGGTGGCGTTCCCCTTCCTTCCCCCTCCCCCCCACCCCACCCCCCTTTCACTGGTGGAAAACGACATGTCTGCGATGCCAACTGCGATGCTATTTTGCCACAAAGTGATACCTTCAAAGCGATTGCGATGGAAAGGAAGTGGCTGTGATGGCATCCATTTTTGTCAAATAGCGTCGCAATTGGCATCGCAGACAGGCTGTTTTCTATTGGTGTTTCTCATGGGGTCCATGCCAAGCTAGTATCGATGCACAGGCGCTAGGATCCAACCCAAACCACTCGACGGGGCTTGCTAGATTTTTTCTCTAAGGGAAAAAACCATTTTTACTGTGGACTCGCGGGAAATTTCCATATGCGTTATTGGCAATGGTTTGTTGGACACCGAAATTTCTGATTGTCGTCATTAGAAATGGCGTCCACAAGACAAAGTGGCTCGCTCTACATTCTATACGATGGGTCCATGTGTACACTCAACAATGTTTTCCTGTCCCGCGTCCGTTCGTTGTATGCGCTCGACATGTGTGGTCGGCCATTGGTGTGACGGGTCCCGATGGACTAGAAGAAAACTTAGCCGAAGAGAATTTCAATGGTCTCAGTGCGGGAGCGTATGTCAACAGCAGCAGGTTGCGGATGGCCTGTGCTCGTGGCTCAAACATGTTGGGGCGACGTTATTTTTGTGTCTGGAAAATGGAATTTGGGTGCTGCTTTGTCGAAAGATTTGCAGCTATTGTGCGATTAAATCTTCTATGGAATGTATTTTCGGCATTTTAACAACTTTTTGCCATTTCAAAGAGCTCAATAACAAAAATTATTAGTTCGATCCTGGGAGATGGGCCTTGTCATGTTGGTATCTACGACCCTGTATAGGCATCCATCGCCTCCGTTCGCTCGCGAATCCTGACAGGGATCCTGCCGTTTGTTTCTGCATAAGTGCAATACCCATTTTTCAACCAATTACTAAGCCTTATTACATTTTCTGCAAAAAATCGTAGGGTGTATTCGAACACTACTAACGGGCGACTGCGGTACCATATACAAATGTGAAGCTGTCTGAGTACGGTGGCATGCACCCAGGTCCGCTTTTCGCCGAAATTCTATTGTTTCGAAATTAATCGACCATTTGTGCAATATTATGCCTGACCATCGTTGAATGGTGAAATAAGAATTCTTCAATAATGGCACATTCAATTCTCCTCCGTTTCGGGGCGGCTCACATGTCCAGCGGCTGCGCGGGCCCTTGGGTCTCCTGAACTGAAAACGCCAGCCCCGTCCTGGGTGGCTGAACGACCTCCAGCCTGAAGTCGTACTCGCAAAACAAGTCGTCCGAGAAAGCGTCCGGCAGCTCCCTGTAGGCGTTGATGCAGGCGGCAATCTGCAGCAATGCTCAACAGGCCAGTCGGTTCAGCAGTCAATCCACAGATCAACCATTCAGTCATTCGATCCATGCACCAATCGATCCATCATTAAGTCGTTCAGCCAGCCGATCATCAACGTTTTAAACCAGGCCATTTGATCTGTGTGCGCTTGGTCTACCTGGTTAGCTATCTCGCTCATGCTCAGCCCCGACCCGAGCAGATTGTCTGTTGGGCAGGCCTCGTCCTTGTCGATTGCTGATTGGGCGGCGACGAAAATCGGTTGGTTGCGGTTTGAGCATTCTGCCGTCACGTTCTGTCGGCACCTGCCGCCATTCAATTCCAGTTGATCAAAAATTGCAGGCCTCGAGTTTTGATGAAAAAGGCCACAAGTCCGATTACGTGGATACGGTTCAATCTGCGTTGCAGCTCTGCCTTCAAAGTTCAATTGGCGATTCAATGGCGAAGAATCGCTGAATGGAATGTTATTCTGCGCACTGAGTAAGCACCCTTTCTGAAAAGCTACACACAAGGTAAAGTGTTGAGATTTATATCAATTTTCCTGGAACATGCTAGTGCGGTTGAAACGGCAGTTGTGTCAATGAGACATCATTCATCTTGCGCTCATTGTTTATGGCGCCAATGTATCACGAATGCATCTTTCTCTGCTTTCGTTCAATTCAATACCCAAATTCAATAATCATAAATGTAGTTCCTGTGGGCAGCTTTGGGGAAAGAGTGCTGTTAGTGCGGTACAGCGACGTACATTTAACTGCATGGTTGCAGGTTTTCATGGAAATTGCGAGTGTGAATGCAAGTGCGATTTAGCAACGAGATTTGGAAAGTCTATATAGGAAAGGAGAGTATCCAAGACGAAGCCAATCCGTAACAAATCCCAATGGGATATTCCTGAGTGTTTGGGTCATCGATCATGTAGGCATATCTGCCACAACAATGCAGATGAACATTTAAATTGGAGGAGCAAAAATAACCAAAGATCTAATCAAATATAATGATCTGACCACCATAATCAGCGATGAATTCTAAGCTGTTAAATACACTCACTTTGTATATTTCGGTTTGCACATAAGTCAAATGTCCTGCACATTAATTTATATGCAACTCCACTTCACTGCATTTCATTTTAGTCGCTGTTCCTCACGTACACAGTGCGCATGGGTGTATCCTTAGCCTATTGAGAAGGTTCGCGGAATAGTTATTCCAACAAGGAAATTGTGCATTTTGTCATAATAACTAACTTTCGTGCAAAATGTCGGTAAGTGGGTCACGGAAAACAACAGAACATGCATCCTCTTCTCTTTTTGTGCACTCAGAAATGGCAATGTTGTGCACAAATTTCCTTGTTTTCTGACGGCCAATCTTGAGCACAACCGTTCCGCCCCAAAACACACATAATCGCAATGTTGCACACAAGTGCAGCCTTTCGAACCTTACCGACATTTTGCACGAAAGGCTGTTTAATGCCAAATTTTCGCAGCCATTGCTGTTGAGATTCAGTCGAAACCACAATCTCTTTAACAGCACACAACATCAATCAGCAGCAAATGACCAATTCAATTTCAATCAATCTGATTTGAAGACAGGTGTCCGCTAACCGGTCCTCCCCGTCGCCCTTGAAAAAGGCGGCTTCCCCGACGCTTGACATCAGCGGCACGGACGACTGAGTGATGACGTCACCCGGCCCCGGCAGTTCTGGCGCCGGGTCTTCAAGGGCCGCCGTTCCATCGTCGGCGACAATGCCGCACTTGCACGCGGATTCGGAAGACGAGCATCCGAAGGCGAGGCTTAAGTACCAGGCGCCGTCGGGCCCCTGGGCCCCGCCCACACCCAGGGTGTCCAAGCCACAGGCCTGGGATATGCGCAACATTTGCGTGTTTTTAAACAGCTGCACTTTTGCGCGGGTAGTAAATCGTACAAGAAGTGCATTCTACATCTGCTGTTAAAGCGGGCCAACATAATCGAGTAGAAAATAAACGCGTTGGTGCATTAAGCGACAACATGATTTGGAGGATTTGCGGAAGCGGCTTTCAACACGCTTTGACGGTGGCACACCTGCAAAAATGTATTAGCAGAAAAAAGGGTCGAATAACACTTTTTACTAACACATACATATGCATTTGATCAGTGTTCTGCATGCTAAAGACATGAAAATAACCCAAACCCGTAAAATTTGTACACGCTTGGACACGTGTTATTTGCCACTTCTTTCCTGGCGATGGTTTCTGCTGATATGATATTCTGTATGACAGAATCTGACAACAGATTCTGTCATCTCTTCTGGCTCAGCCCTTAAATTCGTTGTGCTTATTGCCTCATAATGCACAATTTGGCATCAATCCTTAGTATAGGAAATGAACTAAAGCTGTGCTGTAAAACATCATTTGCTACAAGTATATGGTACTGCAGTATATGTGGTGATTTCTGTGCGATGTGTCCCTGGTGACCGCTCTGGTTCAGCGCAACGAAAAGGAAGTTCGATAAAATGGTACGGTGCCAGAATTATCTATGTACTTCGATACATCGACGCCATATTATACTTTCATTTGCCCCTATGGATGCAGTGCGATGTTGCACTTGCCGAGCGTTGTCTCCTTTCACGATAGTACATCACATCCATTTACCACATGTGTCTTGAATGAGCTGTTCTCATTCGTCAATATTGAAGAACCGCCTATCGAATTGCAGCAACATTTCTGCCAGCACTGGCTATTTTCGGCCTATGATAAAGTGCAAATCGCAAAACATAATCATAACGCCTTAGCCGGACTGATGGAATTCTTCATTTTGTCAATTTATTTTAGATGCTCAGCCAATTCGCAGTAAATTCTTTCAATACAACTCTGACACAAGCGGCACTCCAAGTACACCCTGAACCCAGACCTGCTAATTATGCCTTCCCAACCTATTGCGAGCAGACTTAGGGATGGCATTACCATGATATTTCTCCTGCTGTCCTCATGGCTGCGAACATCACAAAATGGAAAGATGAGATACCAATTCCTTGGGAATCATGAAATCAAGGCAACATTTGATGCCGCAATGGACGCAAGTGCCCTCCTGTTGGTTGCACAGTGAGTGTCCCCAAAATTCCGATGGAGTGCGGTTGCGTCATCAATTTGCGCTGCGTCATCAGCATGGACGTGCTGTTTGAGTTAGCCATTCATTCAACTGAAGATACCGAATTCACAGCTCGTGTATGCAGCAGATTGGGCCATCATCTGGTCTGCGCTTCTTCCTTGTTTCACAGAATTGATTTGCGCGTTGCTTATCGCGTTCGCTGTTCATTTGACAGGGCTGGTGACCAAACAGATGCCACCTCAATTCAACATTTTCGGAGCCACATGTTCTGAAATATTCAGAAATTCGAATACCGAGTTGATAAATTAAAACGTTGGAATTGCGAGCTCGTCGGTTTATCTGTTCAAATTTCACATGAAATCTCGAATGTGGCGGCTGCTAATGATTCTCAATCCATGGGGCACCAGCCAGCGATATCTGTCGATGTCAGCAGCGGCTTGAACACAGGAATATACGGAATATACGGAATACAGGAATATACGGAATACGTGGAATGTGTGGAATATAAGGAATACATTGAATATATAGCATGCAGGGAGTGATGCGATCGAACATTCCCGCACTCACCACATCCACGACAACACGGCCTCCTGCACGCTGTGCGTAGGTCCCGCTACGTTCTCCCCCATCGGGTAGGATGTCCAGCCGGCGGCCTTGAACCGCTCTGCGATGCCCCGCCCCTCAGGGTCCACGTGGCTCAGGATGCCCGTCTGGGCCACGCTGATGGCCTGCTCCGTGGCGGCCCTGGGCAACAGGCAATCAAATTGGTCTGGTTAATGACCATCTCAACACGGATATTTTTGCAAAATATTCTTGTTCTCAAGGGAGGGAAAACTCAGAGCAGAAGCAGCTTCTTTTGGATCACAGAATGCTGCGGCGTGCTTCAGATGCAGTACATCGCATCGGAAGAGGTGTAAGCCGCCCGGAATAAAGACTTCTGTGAAAATTGAAGGTGATGTTGAGTACCAGGTTGTCGCTGCCTCCAGGAGATGCCCTTGAATGCTATCGGCCTAGAGGCCGACACAAAACCGTGGAAATTCGGATATAGTTGGGCCGCTGGACGGAAGAGCGAGCAGAAGAAATGTGTTGTCGAATGTATTTCCAGTGTCGTTACGCCAAATACTCGTCCACCATATGTGCCGAACGGGGATATTGAATACACATGCACATGAGTGTCGGTCCGGTGTGACAGATCCCCTGTCGATTCTTGGAACCCCGGTCTGTGCCATACCCTGATGGGGGGCAGGCTAGAGATCTCTAGCGGCACTCTAGAGGCACTCAACGTGGGCACCTCCGGAGGGTCTTGTCCGACTGATCAAAGGTGGCGTCAAGACAACACGAGTGCGGTTCACGATTCTGGCATCGTTTCACGGTCTCCTTCAAGGCTGCAGCGGCCACGGAATTCTGTTCCGCATTCGCCACTTGTGCACCACATCCGGCCATGACGCTTTTGTAACTAGAATCCATCGGGTATTAATAACAGCTGGACGCATAAAGAAGTCACGAGGCACTAGGAATTGCACCAGGGACACTGACGAACGGACTGGACATAAGGCACAGAATTGCTGTCGCCCCTTTGCTCCGCTGCAAACCGTTGCCGCGCGCTCGAGCCCAGCCTCCCCAGCCAGGGGTCGCCACCCCTCGATCTTGCCTGCCTCCGTCAACGCGCCTCGATCTAAGGGATCGCAGCCGGGCCCGCTTGTCCAAGCGGGCTTTCCAATCGTATCGGACATATCGACATGGTGCCTCGATCCACGGGCCGCATTAGTTTCGATCGGCTCCGATGCACTAGTATCTACTAGTATGCAGTGTTGTGCCCACCTGTCCAGCGGCTGCGGCGGCTCCGCCCTGGCCCGCAGCGGCGTCCTCCTTGGACTGAAGGCGTCGCCGCGAAACTCTGCATAGTCGCAGGGGAAGAGATCCGAAAAGGCGTCCGGGTCGGTTCGCACGGCGTTGAGGCATGCCGCGACCTGCGGAGGCGAAAGGGGGTGGGGTTGGGGGTGGGCAGCGCGTCGGTTGGGAATTGGGGATGGGATGTGATTGCGGGTGGCGGGCGGAAGAGAGGGCGGAGGATGGGAATGCGGTAATGGCGCCAGGAACACGGGAAAGTGGCGGCTACCATTTGATCACGCGACACAGCTCATGAGGTGCGGGGAAAGGACGCCTCGGACCCCACTCCCCACCCTCTGCGCACGGGCGTAGAGGCCGGCGGCGACCTGCGGAGGTGATCGGGGAGGGCGTGAGGGCGGGCACGGGCTGGGGATCTGAGGCTTGATTGATCCAAGCCCTTTGAATGTTGGATTGTGGACAGCGGGCGGAAAGGGGCGGGGACCGGGTGGGAGTGCGGTGATGGTGCGACGCGCGGGGGAGAGCGGCGTTCGGCGCTTGGTGTGCGGGGGATGAACGCCCCGGACAGCTCCCTCCCCCTCTCCTTCCCCCAACCCCTATCCAGCAAAGATGGCTTGGCATTTTCGAGGCGTCGAGCTTTCCAAGCCATTCGAATTTGCCTGCCCCCGTGCTGGTGTCGCGGCAACCAGCCCGGTGCGCCGCGCGCGAGAGGCCCCCGGACTCGCCTCGGACAACTTCATTCCGCCCCACCTGCTTCGACACGGACTCCGCCGTGCTCTCTGCCAGCGGCGGCCCTCCGCACGCCTCGTCCGGGTCCAGGGCTTCCGGCAACCGGACCAGATTCCGGCGATTGACGCACCCCCCGTCGGCCGGCGCCTCCACGCAGAGCAAGCCACCTGAATCTTCGGCGCCATCGGCGCCGTCGAGCGCCACCAACGCCGCTTTGATCGCAACCTCACCCCCAGGATGTCGCAACGAGCTCGATGCGTCAAGACTCGAACCTTGCGCGGCGCTGGCGAGGATTGCCGCCATGGCAAGCGGCAGGGCGATCGACGGGATCGCCAACGGGGGCGGCATCCCGAATGCGCCGCCGAAGCGTCGGACGGGCCTCAACCCAACGGCTGTGCCCAGGCTGCTGGAATCCGTTGTCCCTGGAGTGGGCCGAGCTGAGCGGAGCCCGTAGCTAGAGGAACGAGGACTGCCCCGTCCGCGCTGGGAGAAGGGAACGTTATTCGAAAGGGGCTTCTTTTAGGGTGGGAGGTGGGGGGCTGCGAACCGGCACTGGGGCCGTCCTTTTCGGATTGTCTAGCTATTTCCCGCGGATCGGGCTCGGTTGAGGAAATATGTAGGCGCCCCCCGGGCGGCGTCGGGCGCCGGAACAGCTACGAGGCGCTGGCGCGTGGCGCGGCGGAGGCGCGAGGGGCCGCGGTCAACGCGCAAGGCGACCCGAGGGTCAGTGGTCGCCTGCGGCGACGCTGGGGTCAGTTTCTGGCGACGGGACAGCGGCTTCGGCGCGGCCGATCTCATGGCGCGGCGAGACGAGGTTGATCGATTCCCATGGCTCCCACGGAATGAGCGAATCACTATTACCATCATCATTATTTTGTTATAACAAGGCAATGAGGTAGCCATCATGATGGCTGATCATGAAGCTGATCAGCTCCCTATTTTGCCCGAGCAAAGCAGAGTCTGCCGTCAATTCGTCGAAATCTACTGTATGACGAAAACGGAGTCCAAGAATCTATTAAACCCGAGTGCTTAGAAGTTTAGATGAATGAATCAATGAATCCTTTGTCTGTGTCGTACACTAGACTTCAAGGAACTCATCAGAGACCCTGCTTTGCTCGGGTAAAGTAGCAATCCGACGGCTACCTCGTTGCCTTGCTGTGTGAAAACATAATGACGAGGATGATGATGAGTCCTTAAAAGGGAAAAGGCAACGTTGATGCGGTTTAAGTGGAACGAATGCCATTGGTAGACGACCTTGTATTAAGGAAAGACGCTGTTTTCAATTTGTTACTCCTAACTTCAGTGTTAGTCGCATTATGCGACGTTTAGCTCCACCCCACCCCCTTCTCTCTCTTAGTGTCAATCCCCATACACAGTTCCTCACAGTGCCGTAGTTGCGCACCTGGTAATCGGAGCGAACCTTGCACAAAGTTGTGTCGTTTTGTCAATCATATTCTAACAGATTTATCTCACTATTTTCGATCAAGAATCTCGTCGACAGGTCACACGCGATCAGCACCTAATAGCTTCCCCTCCCCTGTTTCAAGGATGTGTAGAAAAAAAACACCACACGCAACGCCTTGTTGGCAGACGAGCACTGGATCCGCACGTGAGTGCCTGGGAATGTCAACCTAGCCTTGCATTGAAAATTTTTTGAGATTTTGATTTTTTGATATTTTGATACATAAATTCGTTGAGATATTCCCACAGATGGGGTTTTCGTTTTATTGACTGGATAACAATCACCACCGGCAGCCACATGCGTAGTTCCAGCACATATGCTGCCGCGGCCACGACTTATCACATTGTACCACACATGTGATGTGTGTATCTCGGATTGACGGTTAAATGATCTTGGAGACCGGTTCCAGCACAATTCTACAGGTGTCATTGTAATATGGGGAACAAACGGGTCAGTCAAGGAGAGCAGCAGGTGAAAATAATGGGCTGGATGGCAGTACATTGTTGGCTGTATCGCAAAATGCGCACCGGCTGCCTGGAAGACGGTTTCAGTACTTGGGGAGGTTAGCGCTCGCAAGGATTTTGGCAGACTATTGCGTTCTCGTGCTCGGCGCGCTTCAGAAAGCGTCACTGGCGCAACCATTCTGATTGACAACCATTGCGGCACCCAAGCGCTAGGGTTGACGGAAGCCCTTGAACAGGAGTGAATTCACCGACGGCCATGTTGTTCATACACTCAGTGTGGGACCGCTGTCGTGCAAATAATGACTTGCTAGGCTAGGCGTGCAAAAACGACAGACCAGTATGACGTCAATATGGACTGTATATAGGATGGACTGTAATATAGGCTTTCGAAAGCTTTACCAACGCCTCAAACTGCCGAGGATCCAAAATATTGGGGAATCTCAACCAATGGAGGGGCCTGCTTCCGAGGACCCTATGATTATGGCAAAACGGTGCCCTCCCTTTTGGCAGCCCCTGAAATTTAAATGGCAGATAGGTATCTAAGCGTTCCCCGATGGTGCAACAGATGTAAATCCGGTTTGCAGTCCCAACGACAGGAGTTGGAAT
>CAJHUC010002343.1:0-34556 GCA_905146915.1 Ostreobium quekettii | reverse complement strand
GCTCACACAAACTCCAATATTCCATAAAGAAAATCCTAAACGTATCATGCGGTCAATTGTTATGTGGCATCCATCGGTTTGCCACTTGATGCACTGCCTATAGTTTTGCTAGGCCCTGCAGCACAAGTTGCCTTTGGGCCCACACCCCACCTTGCATCATTGTCCTGCTCTAAACTGGTGCTAAACGTTTTGTGTTCTATGCGTTTCTCCCTATTCTTGCGCACGGTCCGCTGTTCAAGACAGGGTGGCAGGCCTGCTTGCCCCAATACCGTAAAATATTCAACCCTTCCGCATCGGTCCATCCCGAACGTTATGTTTTTGCTCCGCATTTTCGTCCCGGACCGTTACGTTATTTTTTCTTTTGCTCCACATCGTGTCGGGCGGGCTCTGAGGGGGCTGTAGAGCCTGTATACCAAGTTTCAGGTGCAACGGACGAGTCCCAAGCCTCGTACGTGCATGCACCATACGACACCAACCACCCCGCTTTGGGGACGCTTCCCAAGAGTCCTAGTGACTTGCGAGGACAGGCGCGGCTGGACAGTGGGCGTCGAGTGCCATGGAACATGTGCTCTTGGGTGCAGCGACACAGTGTGGCTGCGCGGCGTCAATGGCGCTGTCTGTTCCCCGGGCGCCGCGGCCCCCCACCCGGGCGCCGCGCCCCTCTGGCCGGCCGTTGGTCAACGGGCGCGCGCCCGCCGACCGCCCCCACTCCCCGCCTGTGCCATTCCGTATTGGCACCTTCGGCGTAAGCGCCCACTCTCCCCGCCGCCCGGATGGCAAGCAGCGGGCGCCTGCCTGCCGATCGGTCGCCAATGAGCCTGCCGGATGGCGGGGAGCGCCAAGAGGATAGCGCAAGCCGGGGTGGGCGGCCCACGTGGGCTTTCACGTGTCCAATCGGCGGCGGGCCGTGCGACGCGATCGGCTGCCCGGGTCGATCCGCGATGGCGCAGGCATATGCCTGCGATCGCTTCCCGTGGTTTGAGGCCCGACTCGCCCGGTAGGCAAGCGGCGGGCGCCGGCCTGCCTGGCGATCGACCGCTCAGTGGCCTGCCAGGTGCCGGGGCCAAGCCCGTTCTGAAGCCGCTCCCCGGCCGTTACTAAATTGGGCTGCTCCGCATCTCACTCCGGCACCGTTACTTTTATATTCATCGACTCCGCGAAAAAGGGCCCAGCGTTACGTTACTATGCGGAAGGGTTTAAAAAACTACGGTACCTCTGACCATCCAATGTTCTATACAAATTTAAAGCACAACTTCAATACTCAGCCGATATATCATCCATCATGGCATCCACCAACATGAGCTTCTCCCTGATGGGATCCAAGGGTTATAAATATGTCTGTAGGGTTGTTTTCTAGGTGTATATTGCACACACATTATGCAACCCATCAACACTACTTCTGACATGCTATATGTATTCGATTATATAAATGACAACATGGTGACAGATAATGCACAACACCAACAACACCATCACTAAGCGATGAGCGACGATCGCTCACTAGTGCGATCTATCACAGCCAAAAAGACTATTTGCCAGGCCCATATGGAGTTCTGAGACTTCTTTTAGGTTATGGTGCATATCACTGCAAAATAGCGCCAACCCACTACATGGCCCCTTTTGTCCATGTTGCCTATGTTACAAAGAAAACAACAGAGGTCCATTAGCTTGGTTAGGGCCTTGGAGCCCATGGGGTATGCCTCCGCCTCGAGCCTTTTGCTGCACCTCTTCACATATGCCAAAATTGGGAGGAAGGCCTCAAGGTACCCCTAATGTGTAATCTCAATAGGATTCTTGTATTTGGGGTGTGGCTTAAACTATCTGTCAATGGCCTTCTTCAGATGCACAAACCTTTGTAATATAAAAAAGGTATTATTCCATTGAGTTTCCATAGTCCTGACCAGCTAGAGTACCCTTCATAATTTGGGTACCCTGTGTTGCGCCACCCCACGGCGCACTAGAGGTGGCCACCCGGATCCATTAATAGCGGACAGAGGTTAATTTCCGTTAATTTTCCGTTAATTAACGGAAAATAATGAAAAAAGACAAAAATAACCAAAAATTAGCGGATTTTTGGATTTTGGGGGGATTTTTGGGTTTTAGTCATACTTATAGTTTATGGAATTCGCTATTAGAGAGTATGTTTGTATTTTATTTCAACCTATGTATACTAGATTTTCAACTAGCCGCAGTTGTTGTGATTTTTTGTTTTTTTTTTTGATTTTTTTGGATTTTTTTCCTTTTTTCTGAATTTTTCTCCCTTTTTCTTTAACGAAATTTAACGGACAGCTGATAAAAATTAACGAACCGGACTTAACGGACCGGATGGCACCTTTGAGTGGCCACCTCTACGGCGCACCCAAGGGGGTGCCACCATGGGGCAAGCGCCCAGGACCACGTGGGCTCAAGTGAGGTAGATTCCCAAGGGAAGAACATTACAAGGCATAGGTACGGTGTTAAATCATTGCCGGATTAATGTTGTGGTGGGCCCATTAAACTCTAGGAAAAATCATGAATATGTCCCATAATCCCTGAACACAATGAGGACATTCACAAAGCGCATAAATAGCCCAATAACTTAATAAGTCGAGCATGTCCTCATGTCCCTAAGGAACTGAGAGAAAATACAAACTAACCCACTCCAACCTTAGGACTAGTGACCCAACAACAATATGAAGTGTGTTCTATGGCACTATAAAACCTATAATGTTCAAGACACGCATCACCCTGCCCTTTTCATCTGTCTCATTAAAAACACATCTGATGCAAACACCCCTCCTCGTTAGTAGAAATTACGTTATTATATAATAACGTATAGGATATATCCTCCCTTACTATTTCCACTTGCACCCTGCACAACTCAGCGGTGGCTTTTGTGCTAGCATGCATGTGGTTGACTAGTGAGGAGACCCCGCTATTGTAAAGACACATGGGCAATGTTAATTAAATAATTACTAAACAACAACAATTGTAGCAGTAATAGCATATATTAATACACATCAACATACACCAACATATAGCAGTACGCACCAACTCACACCAAAACATATTAATATCATAACTTACCGGTCTATTGCATTGCGCAACTTTTGGCAACCTTCAATATGGATGGCGTGGATGTGTAGGTGGTTTAGGTCATGGGTTACGACCTTATGAAGCAAGTGGCAGGCACGGCATGACTAATCTGCCATACTGCCTTTGGGTTGCTCCCCAACCTCATCTGCTACAAGCTCCCCCTTAATAGCCCGCTTGACATTGCTCCCAACGTCCGTGACAAAGGATGCCCCCACCCCATCATCCTATACTTGTTCAGCTCCTTTTGGGCTAGTACTACATGCACAAGCAACAAAAGCAAATATTAGAAATAAAAAACAATACAAAAAGATTGCAGTTGGGCACTCACTACTACCCATTTGCTGCACAATCCCTCACTTTCAACTGTTATTGTTGTGCCCCTATGGGCACTTCCCGGTCTTTTGCTCGGAGGCATGGAGACGGGTTCCTGCAGAAATATTACACGTAGGAGATATGATACAATGGCACAACCGGTATAAAATAACATCCAACAGATTGTCCGAATAATTATAATACTATTCAACTATTAACTAGTGGGCTCAAAACTCCATAGTAACTAAATACAGGCGACTCTAAACAATCCCAAAAAGTCCCCACTAAGGTTGCTTCCCAACAACAATATGTTGTGACTATAATTTCCCCTAATTGACCAAATGTCCACTAGTCACAACATCACTCCCCCCCCATATGAGAGCGGTTGTCCTCAGTCGTAGACCCTAAAGGAAGACAATAAGAAAAGAAAGAATACCCAAGGTAAGAAGAGTAGCGCCTCTGACACCAATGTGGGTTTTCATAACTGACCACCCCTTGGTGCAACTACCACTTGTAGGCTAGACCAGTAAGGATTCGGTGCACCGAATGTGATTTCCCTCCTCGCTGCTAGCCACAACACCAGCTATACCCATCCTAAGGAATTGAAACCAAACCCATGGTAACTCTTTGGAGGCACTAACAACTACTTCTTCCAACCCCCTCTGGTCCTGGGCTGCCGTTGTTCCTCCTCAATGATTTGGCACAAGTAGTCCTTTAGGATCTCAGAAGCATTTTGGAGACTCAATATTGGCTCCCAGCTAGCCTCAGTATGTGGATAACCTTTCCACAACACCAGGTAGAGGCAATGGGATTGTGTCCCCTTATGCCCCAGAATTGATTCCACCTCGTACTCCTCTTCACCATCAACGTTTTTTGGTGGAGGTGGCATCTCCTCCCTACTAAACTCCTTAGATCAGTAACAACGTTTTTAACATAAAACATGAAAGGTGGGGTGAATCTTACAGCTTGGGGGAAGATCCAGCTTGTAAGCCACTTGTTGTGTGAACAATGTCTTTGGTTCTTTATACGAGCGGAGTGAGATGCAACGCAAAGGCGCGCAAACCAATTATCCACGCCTTGGATAAGCATCGAGCGCAGCGAGGCGATTTTAAGATTTTGGCCATTTTCGGGCCATTTCACTACATTGAAAAGAGGGCTTTGGGGACGGTTTGGGTGCTTGTGGAGACGGTGATTTAAGTACAGGGTGACTTAAGGGTTATGTTACCGTGCTGTGTGCCGCGGGGACAAGACGCTAGGAACCCTATAATGAACATCCCGTTTTGCTGTCACTGCCTGCCTACGAACCGCGTGCAAGGCAACGCCGGACCCAATCAGCCCTTCTGACTGACGCACTGTAGAGGCCGTTCCACCAAGGGGCCCACCACATCTGCACAGCATCGAGATCGATCAAGCGACCGTGCCGACTATGCCTGGCCATCCGCTGGAGGGATCGTCGATCCATCACACAGGGCGCGCGCACGGAAAAACCATACGCCACCACTGGAGAAATAACCAAAGCCACTCGGAAGGGTCCGATCCAGTGTCCTCTCAACTTCATAGGTATATGCTGGTCAACCTTTAGGTTTTTAATTGAAAGGACCACTTGCTCACCAACTTTAAATATCTCTTCTCTTTGCGACTTATTGCTGATGAGGTTGCTTGGTATTGCACAAGAGATAAGTTGGTTTGGGCCTCCTCTAGGGCCACCTTCCTCCAATCCACTATCTGATATATGGTGTAGCACGCAGTGGCACCAAGAGGGGAAAAGAACCCCAGACCAGACTCCAAGACCCATTAAGTACTGCACCCATCTCTCGCAGTACACCAGCTGGAGACCGGCGGGTCACTCTGATCCCTGATGACTCATCCACTACTGGATAGTCCTGTTACAGTGCCAAGTACTCCAGTACTGTGGCCTGACTGAGACTCCCAAAGATGGGGTAGTGTAGAGATGCCGTTGCCAATCCAGGCACCCTCCTGGTAACGTACTAGTGAAGTGTGTAAAGGCGGTGCACATTACAGGCGTCCCCCGCCGGGGAAGACTCTGTCCTGGAGTTGAAAATACACAGAACAAACAGGAAGACATATCACATGAAACAAAGGCATGACATGTACAACACAACCCAACCATGGGTCCACTGGAAAGATAGGGTCTGTCACCCACAAGAGTCGGGTGCCTGATGCTGACATCTGATGGAACCCAATCAGAGGGCCACAGAACTGGCGGTCACAGTCTGTCTGCGTATCAACCCAAATCTCCAAACGAGGCCTGCATCATGGTGCTGGACAAGGGGGACCACGGCTACGGCCGCGACCACCACATGAACCCGAACGGCCCGTAGTGCGAGGGGTCCACCCTGCAGCTACGTCTGCATCCTGAACGCAAATGCACACTGTGTGTCAGCCTGAGAATACTCAAGTCATCACTTGAGTCCATTTTTGACCACCTCTGTGTCGGCGACCAATCTCAAGGCCAGATCCAAACGACTGCTGTTGCAGTTTGTAGGCCTGTAAGAGCTCATTGCAATGCGTCAGGTTCTGTAAAGGCTCCCATGTGTTGTGTTCATGGCCAAAGCCTTTCCATTTTACAAGGTATTGAGGCATCTTCTTATGCCGGGAACGGAACTGACTAATTCTTTTGTCAAAACTCTGTTCCACCTTGTATTCCAGCTCACCATCCAACTCCACTCGAGGAGGGGGACGAGTGAGGCCTTGACCTGATCTGTATGGACTCAATACAAAGACATGAAATACTGGATAAAGAGCTCGCATCGAGTCGGGGAGCTCCAACTTGTAAGCTACTGGGTTGATCTGCTCAATAATCCAGAAGGGTCCCAACCACAAGGGAAGTAGCTTCCTAAATCCCGGATGCCTGAGTTTTATATTTTTGCTGGAGAGCAAAACCATGTCTCCAACCTGATATGCAACATTGGACTTACGCACGTCTGCATACTGCTTTTGTCTCTTCTGCGCCGCCTGGAGGTGTTGTTTTGCATCATTGAGCACAATGTCAATCTCATTTACAAATTGCTTAACCGCTGGCAATTTGTCCTGGAGGTCTGTCTGCTGCTCATCCCTGAGTCTGCATCGTACCTCTCGATGCTCGTGACTATTCTGCATACCTAAAGTTGTTGGAGTCACTGGATGTCGCCCGTAGTTTAGGTAAAAGGGCGTGTACTTTGTGCTCCCCTGCTTTGAGTTGTTTATAGCAAACTCTACCAATGGGAGATGTAAATCCCACTGGTTCTGCTGTGGGCCAACATAGTGGCGTAATGTATCTTCTAGAATCCTGTTCATCCGCTTTGTTTGACCATCGGTTTGCGGATGGTACGCTGTACTCAGCGCCTGATCGATCTCCAATTGCTCCATAAGGGCCTTGAAGAACTTCGATGTAAATTGTGTGCCGCGGTCTAATATTAGTGTCTCACACATACCATGGTGTCTAAACACATGGTCTACAAATAGTCTAGCGGTCCCCACCACATCGACGTCTGATGTTGCGGGGGCCATTCTCACCATCTTGGTAAGCCTATCTACAAAGACACAGATAGCTTCGTGGCCGCTTCTGGTCATGGGTAACTGAGTGACGAAGTCTACTGAAACACTTTCCCACCGTGCACTCAGAATAGGAAGGGGTCTCAGCAAACCCTGAGGTCTCTCTGCACGATGCTTGTTCCGTTGGCAAACATCGCAAGCCTGTATGTACTTTCTGATATATTCACGCATATTTGGCCACCAAAATATTCGGCTAACTTGAGCCTCGGTCCTAATGGTACCAAAGTGACCTGAACATGGGTAATTATGGTACTGTCTGCACACTTCTGCCCTGAGATCTGTAACAGAATCCCCCATAGGGCCTGTACCAGGGACAAAGATCTTTGACCCACAATACCAAAATCCTCATGCTGCGTGAGGACACTTGACTTCTGCAATCTGATACAGTCGGGGTCCTGGGCGCAACCTACAACCAGACGTTGAGTCACAGGAGTGAGTGACCCTGGAGGAGCGGATGGGCGGCCCAAGGCATGCACACTCTGAACTAGATGTGGCCCCTTTTGTCCGTCCACAACAGAATTTGGTTGGCTCTATTAAAATTCCGTACAGTCAACGGAATCCGTGAGCGGGCCACAAAGAGAAAAACTGTCTAACAGAAATGGGCGAGGCCATACTGACGTCAGCATAGATGGCTACAGAAATCCACACAACCTTCCAGAATGGAACCACATGTTGCGGAATCCTCACCGGCGTCAACGGAGGACAAGCCCCCTGTAACGGAACCGCTGACCGGACCACAGAGGTTGACAGAATTCCATCAAAGTTTACGGAGCAACACAGACCTATGAAATGCGCTGAACACCAGCACAGAAATTCCAACGCTGTTCCGTTGAAATTTTGTAAGACGGGCAATCCCAGAGGCTTGTACTTTGGCAAAGGTGACGGATAACAGCCGCAGAGCGGGTCCCGTTCTTGGACCGGACGGCCAGACGCCTGGTTGAGTGCGCAACGGGTATGCATGGCGGACGTGGGGTGCGATTGCCTGCGTCTTTGATGGATTTGGCAGTGCACGCTGGTTGCCCCCATGGCACATCCTTGTGCCCCTTCAAATCGTTGTTGTCCGTCACGCAGGCAGAATGTATGCCCAAAGCGTTCCCAAGCCCAGTACATTCGATTGGCTGGCATGTGATGTGTTGCCCCTGGGGTATGTGAAGTGCTGCATCGGGGGCCCCTGCCGCCGGTTGCCCCCATGGCGTCGGTACCCTCAGGTGAGTGCCGCGGCCACCGTGCCGGTGGTGATGGCGCCGGTGGGGCGGGGGGATTGCTATTCTGCTCGGCTAGAGTACCGGCCACAGCTTGGCTGGGAAAGAGCCACTGTTGCTAGGCTCGTGGTGTGCATGGGCGGCTGTTGCTTCTCCGAGATCGTGTCGGGGTGGGGCGGGGGGATTGTTGTTGTGCTCGGCTGGAGTACCGGCCGATGCTTGGCCAGGAAAGGGCTATTGTTTTGTGAAGGCGCTGGGTGGATGGGCATTTGGTAACGTGTTCTATTTTCTCCAATGCAGGCTCCGGCCGTGAGCATGCCACACCAGGGGATAATGGGGATAATGCAGGTAGGGGGGTGAACTGGGCAACTGCTGCTTCTCCAAGATCGATGTCGCTCGCTTCGGTCGGAGTACTAGCCACGGCTTGGTCGGAAAGAGCCACCAAGGTCGGGCTCCTCGCGGGTGGCATGGGCGCTTGCTGGGCGCCTCGGTGATCAGTCGGTTGGGGCGGGGATTATTGCTCGCTGGTTGAGCACTGCCGTGGGTCGGCCTGAAAAGCCACCTGTTGCCCACGGTGTGCATGGGCGGCTGCTGCTTGTCTGAGATCTTGTCGGGGTGGGGCGGGGGGATTGCTGTTGTGCTCAGCTAGAGTACCGGTCACTTCTTGGCCAGGAAAGGGCTATTGTTTTGTGAAGCTGCTGGGTGGATGGCCGTGTGGTAACGTGTTTTATTTTCTCCAATGCAGGCTCCGGCCATGAGCATGGCACACCAGGGGATAATGCAGGTAGGGGGGTGAAATGGGCGACTGTTGCTTCTCCGAGATCGTGTTGGTTTGGGGCGGGGGGAATGCTGTTCTGCTCGGCTGGAGTACCGGCCGAAGCTTGGCCGGGAAAGAGCCACTATTGCTGGGCTCGTGGTGTGCATGGGCAGTTGTTGCTTATCCGAGATCATGTCAGTTTGGGGCGGGGGGAATGTTGTTCTGCTCGGCTAGAGTACCGGCCGTGGCTTGGCCGGGAAAGAGCCATTGTTGCTGGGCTCGTGGTGGGCATGGGCGGTTGTTACTTCTCCGAGATCATGTCGGGTTGGGGCGGGGGGAATGCTATTGTGCTCGGCTGGAGTACCGGTCGTGGCCTGTCTGGGAAAAAGCCACTGCTGTTGGGCTCACGGTGTGCATGGGCGGCTGTTGCTTATCCGAGATCGTGTCGGGGTGGGGCAGGGGGATTGCTGTTCTGCTCGTCTGGAGTATCGGCCATGGCCTGGCTGGGAAAAAGCCGTTGTTGCGGGGCTCGCGGTGTGCATGGGCAGCTGCTGCTTCTCCCATCGTGTCCCTATTGGTGCCATTTGTCTCTTTTGGTGCATGAGCATCTTGCTGGGTGTGTACTTCATTGTGTGTGTGGCAGGCGCAGGCAGTCTGATTAATGCTGCAGAAGGCACCAAGGCTGGTACCTCCAAGGGCGGCACCCCGGCAGCCTCCACAGGGAAGAGAAAACGTAAGCTGACTGATACGAAAAGACTATGGGTGTGGGGTTCCTGCCCTCTTTGAGCCGCGGACCCGCCTCGCCGGGCACCTAGGTCCTTACGGGGACCTAGGCGGGACCACCCCTCCTACTCCCATATCCTTATAAGCGTAATGGTTACTGTAGGACAAGGATTATAATACGATCTTGGGCAGGGCGTCCCCCACACCAAGGGCCAGTAGTAGGGCGTCCCCCACATCAGGCCAGTGCGCGTAACATTCGTCCCCCTCAGGGAGGTGGGGCGTCCTCGTCCCAATATGTGGATATGGGAGTAGAAACTTTATGTGTATGTGAATAGAACTGGCTGTGCGATTTGCCACATGCCCAGTTGTGAAACACTACACAGTTAAGGGTGAAGAGAAAGAGTGGTTGTTTTTACATGACCTCCCGTCTGCACAACCCTCATTAAAACTCTTCCTCAGCCACATGGCTGGAATGTTCGACCTCCCGGCCTATGGTCTACGACCCCGAGAATGGGAACCACCAAATGCCCATGCCGGTGTGCGTCGGCTCGGTGTGGGACCTCGTCCTCGCCCGCGGCCACGCCCACGCCCAGCTCCACGAGAGGCCGGCACGAGCGGTTCGTCAATGTCTAGTCTTTCTCCGTTCAAGATCGCAACGGACATGGCATTCATGTGTCCGAACTGCGTCTTGCCACAGGGAGCGGTGTATCCAGTGTTCTTCTGGGCCCATCTCAGGAGAACCTGTCAAAGCAGAGTCACACATGAGCATTTCTCAGTCTGTACGTCCCGTACTTTCATGCAGTTTGCATTCGCATCACAGGTGTTCTACTATTTTCAAATGCTTGAACCAAGTCCTGTGCATTTGCAACTGACTTTGCTGATTCCCAGCTGTTATGCTCATGTCCATATCCCAGCCATTTGACAAGGTACTCAACATAGTTTTTGCGTCTCCCACGCTTTTTACCCCTTTTGTCAAGGATACGTTCAACTTCATACTCCAGTTCACCTTCGATCTCATAGGTACTGGGGGTGGCTGTACTCTGCCACTTGCCTTGTAAGGCTTGATTTTCGATACATGAAATACTGGATGTATCCTATGCATGCTTTCCGGAAGTTCTAATCGATATGCGATAGAACCTATCCGGTCAAGGATGGTGAAGGGCCCAATCCACCTCGGTAATAGTTTTCGAGTTCCAGGGTGTTTGAGGGTAATATGTTGTGTCGAAAGGAGGACGTCATCTCCTTTATTAAACGACACATCCCTCCAATGGCGGTCAGCATGCTTCGACTGCCTATCTCGTGCTTTTTCCAAGCACGCCCTGGCCTCTCTCAGTGCTGTCTGGACACGGTGATCAAATCCTGTCACTGCTGGTAATCCCTCCACGAGGGGTGTACTAGACTGCCTCAAGTAAGGCTGCTGTGCCCTTTCAATGGCCATTGCCAAGCCGCGGGCATTCGGATTGTCATAGCCTTTTAAAGGCTTCCGAATTTGCACACCAAGAGCTAAGGGACTCCTTGGGTGCCTCCCGTAATTCAGGTAGAATGGGGTCTCTTGGGTGGAACTGTTTTTCGAGTTGTTCATTGCAAACTCGGCCATGGCTAACAGTTCATCCCACGCGTCATGGTCAGAACGCGTATAGCTGCGTAAGTAATCCTCCAGAATCCGATTCATGACTTCGGTCTGGCCATCCGTTTGTGGATGGTACGCAGTGCTCATGTTGAGCTGAATCTTCCACCTCTCGGCCAGGTACCGGTAAAACTTGGAAGTGAACCGAACGTCTCTGTCGGACACTATCTGAGAGGGGAGGCCGTGGTGCCTTATCACATTCTGCACCAACAGGTCAGCTACTCCTTCTGCGGAGAGCTCGGTGGTCGTGGCTGCTAGGCGGACCATTTTGGTTAGTCTATCGACGAATGCGACGATAGCATCATGACCTCACTTAGTTTTTGGCAGTTGAGTGATGAAGTCCATGGACAATTCTGTCCATGGCTCCCCAGGAATGCCCAATGGCTTTAATAAGCCAGGGGTCTTCCGGCGAGGATACTTAACCTGTTGACAAACCAGGCAAGTATCGACGTACAACTGTACTTCTCGTCGCATTCCCGGCCACCAGTAATGCCGCTGGACCAAGTCCAGGGTCTTGGCTTGACCAAAGTGTCCCGCACTTGGATGGTCATGAGCCAACTGGCAGATCTCAGTCCGCAGACTGGCAGGTATATATACCTGATTGCCTCGCAGCCATAACCCATCTGTACAGCGCATCTCTTGCTGCTGTCTTACAGACGTAAGCTGGGGATCCTTGCCATAGGCCTGACGGATCCTGGAGGCTAGATCTTTGGCCTCTACCGTCTCTCCCGCCTCTCTTTGGTTTCCCCGCTTATGCACTACTCTTAAGCCACATACAACCAGTTGACTCTTCCTCCTAGCCACCTGTTCATCCGGCGATGGAGGAATACGAGAGAGTGGATCAGCCACATTCTTTCGTCCTGGGCGATATTCCCAGTCAAAGTCAAATTGTTGTAAGATTTCTGACCACCTGGCCTGTCTCCGGCTCAGCTGTGGTTATGACTTAAGGTAGGTCAACGGACAGTGGTCCGTTACCAGTTTGAAGCGTGTTCCTTCAAGGTAACACCTCCACAACTGGACAGCATGGACTGAAGCTAAAGCCTCCTGGTCCGTCACGCTGTAGTTCAACTCCGCTGGGAGGAACTTCCTACTCGCATAACAAACAGGGTGGTTGTCTTGCATTAGGACCGCCCCTACAGCAGTTTGCGAGGCATCTGCAATGACCTCGAATGGTCTCTCAGGATCTGGCATCTTGAGCAAGGGAGCTGTGGTCAAACACTCCTTTATATGCTCAAACGTTGATTGACATTTCGACGTCCACTCCCACTTGCCATTCTGTTTGGTCAAGTCTGTCAAGGGGGTCGCCATTTTCGAATAGCCTTGAATGAACTTTCGAAAATAGTTAGCCAGTCCAAGGAACTGCTGTACGTGCTTCACACACTGAGGTACAGGCCAGTTCTTCACCTTCTCAATCCCTTCGGGATCTGGGCGTATTCCTTCTTGAGACACTATATGTCCCAGGTAGGAGATCTCCTCCTTATTGAACTGGCACTTATGCATTCGACAGTATAGTTTTTGCTGTCGCAGCACCTCTAACACCTGTCTTAGGTGTTGTATATGTTCTTCAGCAGTTCGGCTAAACACCAGGATGTCGTCCAAGTAAACTAGGATGTGTTTGCCGATTTGGTCACCAAATATATAGTGCATTGTCTGCTGAAATATCGCAGGAGCATTCGCAAGTCCAAAGGGAAGTACCTTGAATTTGTACAAGCCCAATGGCGTGACGAACACCGTTTTGGCACAATCGGCCTTGTCGATCCTCAGTTGGTAGTACCCTTGTTGCAAGTCTATGGCCGAAAAGACTTTGGCCCCTTGCAATTGATCCAACAGGGTATCTATCCCTGGGATCGGCCACTTGTTCTTGATAGTGGCTTTGTTCAATGCCCGGTAGTCAATACACATTCGGAGGCTGCCATCCGGCTTTGGTACGAAAAGTACAGGGGCCCCGAAGGGGCTACTGCTCTCTGTGATCAGACCTTTTCGCAACAGGTATTCTACCTGGGTTTTGATCTCCTCCATTTCTTTTGGGCTGTACCAGAAAGCAGGTCGCTTAACCGGTTTGGTCCCTTCCTCTAATAGAATGGTCAGCGTTACACCCCTATCCGGGGGGAGTCCCTCAGGGAGTTCATCAGGAAACAAATCCTTATACTCCTCTAAGAGGGATGTGATCTGTGCTGGTGAAACAGCATGAGATGTAGTCACCCGATCTGAAGTGGCCGAAGGGCCTGGTGCGTCCCCCTCAGGGAGATCGCCGACCCGGCGAACCAGAACCAAGCGTAAAGGAGAACCACGCTGGTAGGCTCGACGAGCAAAACCCAACGAACACAACCGACTGATCCGGCGGGCCGGGGAAGGGTGATTAGTGGAGCGAGGAGTACTGCAAAGAGTAATTGCACGACCACGAGAAACCACGCGGATATGACCATGACGATAGTCAATGACACCAGCATGCTCATAGAGCCAATTGTCGCCAAGGATGATGTCATAATCGTCAGAGAGGGCTATAACCACGCAGCGGACTGTGTCTTTATACCCTTGAATAGTCAAGGGGACATCCACAACTCCCAAGGATGGGAGAGATGTACCATTTGCTAAGAGAACTTCGTTCTCAAATGGGAAAGGATCTTCCCGCGGAGGAGTGGAGAATTCCGTGGGATCCACAACGCGTTGCGTCGCTCGGGCCAATCGGCGCAGGCGATTAAGATGACGTAGCTGTCGATTAGATAGTGCATGTGGAGGGCGTGGCGTTAAGCCTAATCGCCGACAATATGTTGGGTTGATATAGGCGGTGCCAGTCGCTCCCGTATCAAAGAGAATGGAAGCGGGCTGATGCCTGACCTGACCAGTAAAGGTCAAACGAGGTTGGTCTTGTGAGACCCCTCGGATGCGGTGCTCCGCTGAACCCTCTGGGGGTTGGTAATATATATTCACAGGCCAAGGGATACCAGGCATCTCCTTGCAATGTGGTTGATCAGTTTGCGGTTGAGTAAACAACCGTGTACCCTTGGGGTAATGAACAAGGGTGCGCATCTGGCGCAACCTGGGATCGTCTGTGAATGTTCGCCAAGCCGGCAGTAGAATGCATGCACCTACATGCGTAGGGGCTTTTGCCCTTTCAGCAAAATAATGGTCCAAGAATGGCGCTGCATTCTGGAAAGGCGGATTAATCCACATGAATTCGTGCGCGAGCGGTTTCCGAAGGAAACTATCAGCTCGGGAACAATATCACTCACAAAGTGCGTTGTCCCCATTCGGGTTCGCACAGGCATCAAGTGTGAAACGATAAGCAACCAGTGCTTGGATATGCTGGAAATGCATAGGGTTCAGCATACGATTAGAACGATCTATTTCACTGTGCTGACCCCTTTGGGTCGTACTCGGCTGCGCTGGAGTGTGAGACATTTTCTTCACACGATTCACAGCAATCTGTGCAATTCGCACTTTCGGAACAGGAATCACTGGTGTTGTATTCTTTCGCACATTCATGGGTGCAGTTCGCAGTTTCACACTTGTGATATTCTGTCTCCGCATTGCCAAACATAGTTTGGTAGAAATTCTGCATGCAGATGGTCGCGTTCGAGCGGGACTCACCGGCATCTGCGGGAGTATTCCACGCCCTTCGCATTCTCCATGATGGCCTGCTGAAAAGGGCTTAAAACATCTAAAGCAGCGGCCGGCCCTTTTCAGCACTTCCACCGTAGTGGCACGTAACTGCGTACTGTTGGTGACCATCTTGCCCTCCAGCGGGTCGCGGATTTTGGCCAGCGGCTCATATTCCCGCTCCTTCTGAGGTGCCTGCAGATTCATTGTTTCAGCAACACGAGAACTTTTGTAAGTCATGCCTCCCTGACCTCTCGGCCTGTTATTCAAAACTGGTTTGCCACGACGATCCACTTTCAGTGCGTGGTATTTTTGAATAACTCGATTAGGGGCAAGACGATTACTCGTGTGCAGTTTGCCATTCCGGCTTTCATTTCGACGAGAGCCATATGCCTTATATTCCTAGTCATATGTTGGTCCCACTTTGTACAAATGTGCCCTCAGGCTGGCATAAGTGGTCTATTGCTCATCATCTTTATTCAAGAGACATTTCCTCTTGATATCTGGATGAAGTCCAGTATACAATGCATGCAACTTGGAAAAATCATCAAGTTCGTTCTCACACTTGAGAAACATTTGTTCCAAGAGCTGCATGTATTTGATCGTATCGGGACCCGAGGTCCCTGCCTTTGTAAAGGCTGCTATTTCCGACCGTAGTTCGAAGTCGGAACATTTATGATCATAAAGTGTCTCCATGCCATATTTAAACTGTTCCCATGACAGTTGAAAGTCTGGCTGCGAGAGCACTTCTGCATCAATTGTTATCCCCCATATATGCCCTAACTGGGCTAGTAGGCCGTGTTTCACTGACTCTTCAAGAGTATTCAGTACTATCCATCCTCATTGTGTCCGGGGTGCCATAGTGGTTTTGAAATACATAATAATTTCCTGCAACCACTTGGTTAAGGCCTGTTTGTCTTCATTCCATTTAGGGGGTTTCATGCCCTGACTGTTCATCTTAGGCATGTTCATGCTCACCTGAGCTTCCCTTCTGGGTTGATAATACACTGGCGCATAAGGAACTTCTTGCGCCGCTGCCAAATAGGCTTGTCCGGTGTACCCCGGTCCTAGGGGGTCATACCCCTCCGGAGGTGGGGGAGGCTCCATGTCCGCCCGATGTGGTTCAACAACCTCGCCTTCTTCTATCCCAAATAGGAGTTCCTCATGTGGAGGCTCCTGGGTTTGGAAGTGGCTGGGCGGATAATCGTATACCCTCTCGTAACCTCCCGATCCCTCAGGATGGGATGGTCCACCGTATTAGAGGTGGCCACACTCGGGTACCGTCCGCTCCGTTGCGTCCGGTTCGTAAAAGTGAGTGTGATATTCGTCCGGTAACATCCGGTCCGCTGTTTGCCGTACTGCCGTCCGCAGAATCCGGCTCTCACTTTTTCTTCACCGTTATTTGCCGTTAAATTAACGAAGGGCGTGCGCGGGGTCCGGTCCGCGACAAAACATCCGTGGATTCATAATTTTGGTCCGTTCTGTCCCGTAGGTACTTGCTTTCCAGCCACGGCAAGGTCAAGGCGAAGTTGCCAGGGGTTTCCATTTTGCAACAGCTCGAATTGTGTTGGTTGCACGCTTCATAAACGTGTGTGGGCGTTTTCCAGGTCATGTATTCTGCGGTTTGTAATACATGGAGTGTTTTGGAGAACTGAACAACACACAAACCGTGTGTAAAGTTCCAGTGTATGGCATGCCAACCTGCACCACTTGCTGCGGCTGGTACTGCTGCATAGTACGCAGTGCGCACCACACTCCCATTGCAAGTCTTCCCGGCCATTGCAGCAAGGGTTCGGCATAGTTGCGATACCAAACGCGGACACACAAACACCCACATCACTTGAGGCAGGCGGCAAAGAGGGTTCACCTCTGAACACAGTTGAGCCACTCAACATACTTGGGAATGGGTGATACGTATCACATATAACGATGGGTTGCTGCGGCGGTGCTCCACAGTTTCCACGCCAGGGCAGCAAGTGCAAAGCACATCCAACATAGTACGTCGAAGTTCAACAGCTCAACACATGAAAACGGGCAATGAATAATACGAGTCGTTATTTGTTATCGTCCATCTCTACCTATTGCACCCTCACTGCGGCGGTACTCTAGAAGTTTCCACGCCAGGGCAGCGACTGTAAAGTCTATCCAACAATCGCAGTACTTGTTGGGACGCATTTCTTGAATAAAATTTTCTTCTATCTATATGATGCCCAAGGTTCATCCACCACTCAGCATAGTGTGTTCAAGGTGTGCACATCAACACAGGACAACGGAATATTACAAGTCATGATATCTTATCTTCTATCTCTATGGTAACCGCACCCTTGCTGTGGCGGTACTCCACAGTTTCCACGCCGGGGCAATGAGGGTGGTCACCGGTGGTGATCCAAACTTTGGAATCCAAAGTCACTACTTCCCTCCCTTCCCTCCCTTCCCTCCCTTCCCCCCCTTCGTGCGTCGATGCGCTAGCTTCTGCTGCGACCATCCACTCTCTGCCATCTGCCACCCTAGCAAGTTTAAATGATCCACGTTCTCGGTCCTGTATGGGCCGCCACACCCCCGAGGGCAGGCCACCCAACCCCGCTTCTTGTATTTCCTCTAATCTATCTGCTAGAGCTTCCCTATCGTGCTGAGCTTCCCTATCGCGCGCAGCTTCTATCCGCCGCCTGACTTTCACCCCTGCACGTCTCCTTCCCCCCTTCCTGTTGTGTCTGTGCCGCCGCTTTCTGCCATCCTTATAACGTTGGCCCCTGTTGAGGGGCCGCTTCCGACCTAACACAGGCACATAATACACTGTTTCCCCAGCCAGGTGACGGCAGGTACTGCCACATACTGGTGGTAGCACGAAAGCAAAGACAACGGCTATTGTAGAGAAATGCAGCACGCCCTGTACAATGCACGGCCCCCTAAAGGTAACAAAGTGGTAAGACTTCCCCAGCCAGGTGACGGCGGGTACTGCCAGATAATGTTGGTGGCATGTAAGCAAAGACGATGGGTATTGCAGCGACAAGTGGTGCACCCTGTGCAGTGCATGGCCACATGGAAGGAACCAAGTGCCAAGGTTTCCCCAGCCAGGTGACGGCGGGTACTGCCACAAAATGGTGATGCCACATAAGGAAAAACAGGCGATGGGTTCTGCAGGGACATACAGCATACCCTGTACAGTGTGCAGCCAAAAAAAAGTAACAAAGTGGTAAGACTTCCCCAGCCAGGTGACGGCGGGTACTGCCAGATAATGTTGGTGGCATGTAAGCAAAGACGATGGGTATTGCGGCGACAAGTGGTGCACCCTGTGCAGTGCATGGCCACATGGAAGGATCCAACTGCCAAGGTTTCCCCAGCCAGGTGACGGCGGGTACTGCCACAAAATGGTGATGCCACATAAGGAAAAACAGGCGATGGGTTCTGCAGGGACATACAGCATACCCTGTACAGTGTGCGGCCAAATAAAAGTAACAAAGTGGTAAGACTTCCCCAGCCAGGTGACGGCGGGTACTGCCAGATAATGTTGGTGGCATGTAAGCAAAGACGATGGGTATTGCAGCGACAAGTGGTGCACCCTGTGCGGTGCATGGCCACATGGAAGGAACCAACTGCCAAGGTTTCCCCAGCCAGGTGACGGCGGGTACTGCCACCAACGAGGTGGCCATGCCAGAATGGTGCAGCACCCTACCCACCCACAAACACACACAGCCACAGCCGCCAAAGACGACAGCAAAATACAGTTCAGCAAGTGTAGTGGTAATCCACTCACCAAGTGAGGGTTCGTCTTGCTGCTCCTCTGCGCTCACCATTCCCCTCCCGATGGTTTGTGGATCTGCATTGACGCAGCTTGGTGAGGCTGCAGCACCACACACAACGTTAAGTACATTTCCAACATATACGCAGGACAGTAGGTGCCCGAATGGATGCATGGTTTCCAGCCAGAGGCATACAAGCCTTGGATTACCAGCCTTAGAATCAACATTGCGATTGTACCCGACTTCCCGCGATGTTCCCTATAGCACCCAGCCACAATAGGCGACACTCAGGCTTGCTGCACAGAGGTACACGTCCACCGCACCTACCCGTCCCTCATGTCGAAGGCGTCCCTGCCTGCGTTCCGTTTCAGCACTGGTCGCACCTACAATGCAACACAGTTGGTGAGGGTCGCAGGTAAAATCCCGGAATGAAGTCAAACCCCGACCATGATCTTCCCACCTGGCCATGTGCCACCAGGCTTCCAAAGTCCACACATAATCCGAGACCCCCCACGACCCGGATTTTCCCGCCAGGTCGGCGGTACTGAGGGCGTTACCCTGGCCAGGAAGCAGGATAGCGCGCGCTATGCCTGAGCATCACCGGCGGATTGCATCCGGCCAGACAGGTTTTCGGCCAACAGATCATCCGAGCCCCCGCCCCCCAAACACCCCGCGCGGCCCGCATTTTCCCGTCAGGTCGGCGGTACTGAGGGCGTTGCCCTGGCCAGAAAGCAGGATAGCGCGCTATGCCTGAGCATCACCGGCGGATTGCATCCGGCCAGACAGGTTTTCGGCCAACAGATCATCCGAGCCCCCGCCCCCCAAACACCCCCCACGACCCGGATTTTCCCGCCAGGTCGGCGGTACTGAGGGCGTTGCCCTGGCCAGAAAGCAGGATAGCGCGCTATGCCTGAGCATCACCGGCGGATTGCATCCGGCCAGACAGGTATCCGAGCCCCCGCCCCCCAAACACCCCGCGCGGCCCGCATTTTCCCGCCAGGTCGGCGGTACTGAGGGCGTTGCCCTGGCCAGAAAGCAGGATAGCGTGGTATGCCTGTGCATCAGCGGCGGATTGCATCCGGCCACAGACAGGTTTTCGGCCAACAGAACATCCGAGCCCCCCCCCCCCAACACCCCGCGCGGCCCGGAATTTCCCGCCAGGTCGGCGGTACTGAGGGCGTTGCCCTGGCTTCTGGTTCTGCCGCCCATGCGCGCGCCGCGCGGTATGCCTTACCTCTTGGCCCGGCAGGTGCTGGGTCCATAGTGTGGCTGGTGGGGCGGCAAGGGTTGGAGACTGCGGCAGCACCAGAAGAGCGACCAAATAAGGTCCGCGGTATGTGGACGCTGGCTGAGCCACGCTGGCAATCAACCCAATCCGCAGATTCGGAAATCAGTACTTACTGCTTGTCATCCGCTGATTCGGCACACACGTCCGCTGCCATCCGCTAAATTAGCGGATGGGGTGCGCGGCTTCCGGTCCGTTGGAAAATATCCGTTAACGCCCAAGCGGAATCCGCAGAGTCCGCTGACTGCCACCAGCCGTCCGCTGCCATCCGTGCCACGTCAGCAAGAGAGAGAGCGGGGTCCGCTAAATTAACGGATATTTAACGGACGGCACCCTCGTCCGTTATTAACGGATCCGGGTGGCCACCTCTACACCGTATACGAGTGCTGGGAACTCCTCTTGCCTTGGGGCGATCTCCGCCTGCGGGACTCTTCCGGACTGATGTGCCCTCCCGGGCTGCGCTGTCATTCCTGGCTGTGTTGCCATCCCTGGCTGTGTGGCCATTCCTGGCTGTGTGGCCATTCCTGGCTGATAATACTGAACTGGCGGGTACCTAGCAGGCTCCTGCGCAAATGGAGACATCTTCTGCAGCCTCTGAATCTTCTGCTGCGTCGTTTGCACTGGAGGCTGTGTCACCCGCTGTCCAGCCTGCCCCATCGTATAAGGCCTCACCGGTTGTCTTGGTGCCAATTCAGGCTGAGCCACTGGACGAACTGGTTTGGAGGGACCTGCTTGCATCGATGGTCCCGGGGGCATTTGGACTGGTCCCTCTTCGGGGACTTTGCGGCCAGTTCTTTGGATGGCCTGCCACTCCGTGGCTGCTTCATGACCCTCTGGCATGTATATGCCCAGTGCCGACTGCTGAGCATCAAAGAGGCCTCGCAGTTTCACTGGTATACGCTAGAGGGCGTCCCGTGGGACTTGTGCACGATAGGGGGCATGGCCCCCTCGGGGGTGATAATACCCCTTAAAGTACACCCCCCCATGAGGGTCATGGAATGCACCCAATGTATCCCGGAATCCTCTCCTGTCCTGAATGACAGGGGTATGTATTACTGGGGTTGATTTGGGAGCTTCGTGCGGCACCTTTGCCTGACCACGTTGTTCTGCCGCCATTTGTTGGGCACGGCGCTCTTGGTAGCCAGGTCCCGGCAGCGCCGGTTTATACTGCAGTTCCTGCCGTCCCTTTGAGGCCTGCTTCGCCTCTTGCAGCTCCAGATATGCTGCATAGTCTTCATCCCCCATCAAGGAACGAAGCTGCGCAGCTTTCTCTGTATCCGCCTTTGCTTGCTGCAAAGCGGCTTCCTGCTTCTGCAGGACCCCATAGGTCTCCCATCTTTCCCGGGGAATTGGACTGGCAGGTTCACCTGCTGAACCGAGATACACAATCTCATCGTTACCAGCAGAATCACCAACTTCTGCACGGTTACGCAACTGTGTATTCTTAACAGGTTTCAGCAAGGGCAATTCAACAGGAATATTACATGTGGCTGGCCTTTGTAGGCTTTTGGATCTCTCCTTTGCCTTTTCAGGCTGATCTCTCGCCTTCATAGGTGGGTCTTTCTCCTCTACAGGCGAATCCTTCGCCTTTGCCTTTCCAGGCTGGGACTCCTTCCCTGGCGTCTCCTCTGCCTTGGGACCACTGGTCACCACAACCGATAGCGACGTCTGCTCCGGTTGGGTGGAGACAAAGCGGGCAGGGTGGTTTACACTACTGTCACTGCCGCTACTGTCCTGCTGATCGGCCCAGCGTTTGGAGGTCCCCTCCTTCATAGCAATGCGGGCGAAGGCCTTGGCCTGCTCAGCCGGATCCAGCTCATCGGCCGGCGGCTTAACCTCTAGGCGTTGTGCCTTTTGGCTGCCTCCTGCGGAGAAAAACCGCTTGATCTCAGCCTTGCGCTGGCGTTTGTGAGCTCGTTTATGCTCATACTTTTCGGGATTCAATTGACGATCCCGCTCACGTCGCAGCGCTTTCAACTCTCTCCGCTGTTTGGCCTTTCTGGCCTTTTGCTCGTCCAGTTTCTTGGCACGAGCGAACCGATCTCGGTTCCAAATGCGTCGTCTCTCCTTCTCCATTCTGTGCACTTGTGCGCGGGTGGACATGTCTCCCGGCATTGGAGATGCACAAGATGAGAACGACAATTCCGAGATCTCCTCCCACCGTTCGTGGGGATCATTGGGGTCCGGTCTCTCTGGACTCCCCTCGCTCACATCCCATGGTTCTGGGATATGTCTGAGCACAAAGGCCATTTTTTCTGGCCAATTTGGGTCCTCTTTGGCAATCTGGTCTGCCATTCCAGGACCATACCACCTTTGTATTCTAACCAGTCTGGCGGTGGTTAACCTTTCTCCAAACTGGTCAGCGGCCATCCGCCACCCTTCGTCAAGCTCATCGACGAGATTGCTGTGGAACTTTGTCCACATTGCACGGCACGGTGGTTGCCGGCTATACGGATCTCGAGTGTCTGGAACGAACTCCAGCACCCTTGAGCTTTCACCAGGCCCCCATTCTGGCAACGCAGGCCTCCGGGGGCTCCAGTTATGGCCTCCCGGCCTTGGGGGACTTTTTCCGCATACTGCTTGAGCGCTTTCTATGAGCAACTCATCTCCCATCCCGTCCGATCCACTAGGTGTTCTAATATGCACCTGGGATTTGAGCCGCAGCTCCGGGATCTTGACCTTCCGGCCTTTTACTTTCTCAAAGCGCCCTAAGGCTTTGGCCTCCCGGCCTTTGTATGGCGATTCCTCACGTCCCATCGACCGCTCACCTGGCGATGGGCTCTTCCGCTTTGGCCGCTGTCTACCGGCAACCTTCCAGTCGCCCTCGGCTTCTGGAATGGTTGGCATGGGTAGTTCCGACGGGCTTGGGGCCCTCACGACCTTTGCCGCCTGTTGGGCGCTTCTCTCTTCTGCCTCCTGGGCCCGTTGCTTTTGCTTCAGGAGGCGGTCGCTCAACGCCTTGACTTGGTCTTCGGCGAAGGTTTTGGCTTCTTGTGCCTCGCGGCTTTGCTGCTTCGCCTTCTTCATGGCCACCTCCTTTTCCCGAGCTTCTTTCTTGGCCTTGTTGACGGCGATTTCCAGCGAGGCAATTCTCTCCACGGTGTCTTCGTCCCGCTTCTCCCTCGCCTTCTTGGCAGCAGCATCCGCCACTTGTTCCAAGAGCTCCATGATACCAGGGGTCTGCAGCAGCGCCGCCATGGTCCCCTGATCTTGCTCTTGTTTCTTCTCCGTCGCCGGCGGGGCACTCGCTTCCCCCATTGGTTCATCTTCCTCTACGGGTGGCGGAGTGGCTGTGGAGGGTCCAGCCGTGTCCTCCCGGACTTTTTCACCTCCTTGCCCATCCCGGGCTTTAACTTCACCAACCGAGGTCGGTGTCCCCTCCCGGGGTGTCTCAAGCTCTCCCGACGTGTTGGGGGTACCCTTTCGGGCAGAACTGTCTGATTCCTCGGCCTCCATGGCGGAGACCGGGGAGGGAGCCCGTTGCTCCGAACTCACGCGTCCGCCTAGGCGGAAGCGTGGTAGCCACCCTCAGGTGGCTCCGAAACCAAATGATACGAAAAGACTATGGGTGTGGGGTTCCTGCCCTCTTTGAGCCACGGACCCGCCTCGCTGGGCACCTAGGTCCTTACGGGGACCTAGGCGGGACCACCCCTCCTACTCCCATATCCTTATAAGTGTAATGGTTACTGTAGGACAAGGATTATAATACGATCTTGGGCAGGGCGTCCCCCACACCTAGGGCCAGTAGTAGGGCGTCCCCCACATCAGGCCAGTGCGCATAACACTGACCTTGGATTCCAAGGCTTGAAAGCTACTACATATTGTGTTGTTGCCTGCAGTTTGGTGTTGTGTGCACTGGAACAGGAGTTAATGGTGGACGATGCACTTTTCTAAATGTCTGTCATGCATATGTTATCTTGTTGCATGGGCCCCATGCGATGGGGCTTTGTTTTTCTTGTATTCCTACGGTGCTGGCAGTTTGTTGGTCTATGTGGCCTTAGTACTGGCTGTCCTTTGGCTGGGAAGGGCAGAGTACCGGCCACCCATTGGCCGGGAAACGCTGTGCTATCATGTCCAGCATTTGCCTCTCCCAATGCATTGCACCGGGCCCCATGCGATGGGGCTTTGTTTTTCTTGTATTCTTGCGGTGCTGGCAGTTTGTTGGTCTATGTGGCCTTAGTACCAGCCGCCTTTTGGCCGGGAAAGGCAGAGTACCAGCTGCCCATTGGCCGGGAAATGCTGCACTACTATATGTCCAGCAATTGCCTTTGCCAGTGTAGGTGGTGTTCGTTGAGGCCAGCAGAGGCCTGACGGCACAAAGCGGCGCACGAGGAAACACCGGGCAGGGGTCCATGTTAGGCTCAGAAAGTTGAGGGATAGGGTCTCAGCTAATGAAAGGATGGAGTTGGAGTCCCTTGGGATGCCACCTTTGATATATGCTATGATCGGGGATAGGTTGAATGTAAGGGACAGGGCACACTTTGCCTTGGCTTGTAGGTCCATTTTTATTTTGTTAGGGGGGATGGAGGCGGCGCGTGCGAGGTCTGGCGAATGGCGCCAGGTCCTCCTTGATATAGAGAGGAGGAGAATGGAATATGTGCGTGAGCAGAGGGCGGCAGCACGGGCGGCACGGATACGACATAAGCAGCAAGAGCGGATGCGCCTTGCGTTGGCAGTGTTGGACATCCGAATAAATGGCCTGCACGGGGAGCGCAAACAGGGGGTTGGGTACAAGATGGTAGCAAGGACTCATATTGTATACCAGTGTAAGTTAAGAAGACTAGAGAACCGATTAGCTGAGGCAGGTTTTTTCCTTGACGATGATTGGTAATATAGAATACTAGACCATGATGAGTGGAGTGCTTCAACTTACAGTTCTGGCAGTGATGAAGAGGATGAGGGGGGCCAGGAGTGACTCGGACTTTGGGGTACCGGCCGATTGGATGGGACAGAAGTTCGGTTTGTCGCTAGGCCTGAGGGATATTTTTGTTGACATTTTCAATGTAAGTAACTGCAATGTTTTCAGCATATCGTACTGTGTTGGTTCAACCACTGCGCTTGCGTTTCAGATTGCGACCCCATGCTAAAACCTTGTCAATCAACTCCTGAAAGTATCGAATTGTTCAGCTATATGGGGATGGCGCCGGTGATGCATGACACAACGCTGGAGTCGACTGTGAAGACCAGAGGTGAGCGATTGGAGGCCCGCAAGAGACCAGCTGCCTAGCAGCAGTCTATACACAGCGCTTTCAAGAAGAAGAGATGCAGTGCGCCAAAGCCGCAAACATTGGAAAAGGCGGGCGAGGATGACATCATCAAAGTCGATGGCCCATCGACCCCCATCGATGATGGGGATGGCACCCACGGGAAGAAGAAGGAGAAGAAGAGGGTGAGAAAGGGGGATCCCGACCATTACGATTGGGTGCTCCCGGGTTTTGATGTGACGCGCAAGCGCGATGAGGAGGGAAACCTGATAGCCATCTCTGTCAGGTGTATTTTATGCATGCAACATGGAAAAAGGCTACCCAAGCCTATGTATGTGATCAAGAAAGATTGGAGGAGTGCAGCATGGAGTGGGCCCTTGGGCCACCTCAAGAATGTGCACAACGTGTGCAACGCACGGGACTTGGAGGATGCGTTGGCTAAACCATGGTCTGGCAGCCAAATGATGCTGGACGCACAGGCAAGGCCGACGTTTGAAGCATGGAGTCCCAGGAGTAAGGAGTGGCATGCGGCGTACTCCGCCCTGGGTTAGTTGACTTGCTCGATGAACCTTTGTTACCAGTTTGGTCAACGCATGGCGTTTTGCCAATTTATGAGGAGGTTTGTGCCGCACTGGCCACGGATATCAAGATAGGCTATTACGTGAAATATTACAAACCAAGCTGAGTCAATAAAGATGAGCATCAAGCAGGAGATTAGGGAGGTGACAAAGACCACCTCCGTGGCTATGACATGTGACGTGTGGACCTCCCGTGTAATCGAAGCTTACCTCACAACTACATTACATTGGTTGGACGAGTCATGGACACTAAAGCGACACATTTTAAGTGAGGCCGCATCTTGATGTGTGTATGGGTGTGGGTGTGGGTTATTATTATATTATTAATATTACTTGCTGCATGCACCCAGGGCACAGGACACGGCGTATGATGCTGTGATAATATGTCGTGTGTACTCATGCGGCTGATTACTGGCAGCAATCGCTGCCGGGAAGGGCCTGCACTTCTGATGAATAACACGCCATAATGATGTGTCCTGTGTGTGTGCTGCTTGCAGCCGAGTACTAGCGGCGATCGCCACCGGGAAGGGCCTGCACTTATGATTTGTAGTACGCTGTGATGATGTGTTCTAAGTGTGTGCTGCCTGCGGCCGAGTACTGGTGGCGATCGCCGCCAGGAAGGGCCTGCACTTATGATTTGTAGTACGCCGTGATGATGTGTCCTGTGTGTGTGCTGCCCGCGGCCGAGTACTAACGGCGATCGCCGCCGGGAAGGGCCTGCACTTATGGTTTGTAGTACGCCGTGATGATGTGTCCTATGTGTGTGCTGCCTGCGGCCGAGTACCGGCGGCGATCGCCACTGGGAAGGGCCTGAGCTTAGTATTAATAATTTGACAAATGAGTCAATTGAAAAATGGAAAATAGCTCAATGGCATGTTGGGCGGCACTTTGTCAAGGCACATCCAGCTTTCCTAGGCGCCACGACCATGCGTCCATTCGCGACAAGCTTCTCCACACCCGACTAGATTTTGGCCTACCACCAAAGGTGGCGGCTGTACACAAGACACAAGAGGGTGAGATGAGAAGAAACCTCCTTGCAGCGTTCCGCAACGAACTTGATCACGAGCGCCCCACCATCACGACCGACAGGGATAGGGCCATGATTAACGGGGCTCAAGATAAAGCTCTTTTCAATTGGCACCCGTGTGTGTGCCATGTGTTGAACACGGCTGTCCAATATGCGTTGGCGGAGGTGGAGTATGTAACTGCTCCAGTACAGGCATTCTCTGTGCATGTGCGGAGGTCCCCATTGGTCCAGACATAATTGGAGAGGCTACAACGTGTGTTTTTGTAGCAGAATTTTGGTGATCATGGTGCATCCGACCCTGACGTTGTAAGTGTTTTGTGCTCTGATGAGGAATTGGAGAACGACGCCGTGAACGACGAGGATGACCCGGGGTATCTCTCCGATGAGTTGGAATGGTCAATGGAAGGGACCCCGCTCCCAAGACGGGTGTTGCATGTGAGCGAATGGTGCCCGACACGCTGGAATTTGGTGTATTTCCTTATCTGACGTGTGTTGCTGCTTGAGCAATCGATTCGCAAATATATGACCTCCAAGAAAGTGGAGATCGCTGCAGAGAAAGAGAAGAAAATAAGAGCTAAGGGGAAACAAGGAGGACAAGAGGGAGAGGAGGAAGAGAAGAACACCAGCTATATATTTGAGCGCCATGTGTGGATGGGGTTGCGGCAGTTGCGGGGCGTTTTGGAACCCATCAAGGAAGTCTCCGAGCGCCTTGAAGGTGATCAATATGTGACTATTTTAGATACGTTATACTTCTTGTTGAAGTTGATATACGATAAGGTGGGTACAGTGGATGATAGTACGGTGGGCAGTGATGCGGGCTACGTGTTTGCGATGGCTTTCAAAAAGAAATCACTGAGCATAATTGACGATCCCATGCTGGTGTACTTGTGGGGTCTTGCTGCAGCAATATATGGTAGGAGGTGCCATCTACAGTGGATGCGAAGAATATGGGACAATAAAAGTGACTGGCCTATGGTCACAGAGGACTACCCGTTATTCAAGAGTTTCATTGACATGCTCATGTTGGAAGTTTCCAAACTTGTGAGTGGCACACATAATGCAGCATGTTTGTAATAACGGAGTATGCCTATTGTGATGATGAAAACGTGATGATGTACAAGTGGCACTTCAGGGTACCGGCCACTAGCCCGGGACAGATGTTTGCTTGGTTGCATGTCAAAATGCAAGTATTTTGTTGATTTGCAGTTCAGGTAGTTCAGAGTACCGGCCTTAAGGTCAGTATGGAAATTGTTTTGTTTCCATGTTGAAATGCATGCATGTGTTGGATTTGCAGTTGGACGCCCATGCGAATGGCCCCACTGCGATTCTGGACAATGCAGCTCCTCTTTCTGATGGTGGCAACGTGCCCGATGTCAGTCCCAAACATGTGAGTTGGCTGGATGAGGCCACTGACCCAAGAGACAGGGGGGAGTTGCGCCCAACAAGAAGAACTTTATCCAGGAAGCATAATCCCAATCTGCCAACATTCCCCGACAACATCGAGACAGCCGCCGCAGAGTGGTTTGAGTAAACTTGGCGACCAATAGAGCTACAAGAATGCTGGTCGGCAGAAGACTGGTGGCGCAGCAACGAGTCAAGGTTTCCCCTAATTGCAAAATTGGCGCGGAGGGTGCTGGCCACACAGGTGAGCTGGCGCATCCCTGACTTTCTGCTTGCATATTTGTTTGTCCATCTTCATTGTTGCTGGACACATTGGCCCAGTCCAGTTTGGGGACGTTGTATTGGGGTTGGCGCCATGCTTTTTCATGTGCAGGCATCCTCCGCATCATCAGAGCGGAGTTTTTCAAAAGCCGGCTTGGTGGTCGCTGCGAAAAGGATGGTCATGACCCTGCTAATGTCGATAGGTGAGGTGGCGCATCCCTAGCTGTCCACTTGCATATCTATATGTCCATCTTCATTCTTGTTGAACCCATTGGCGAAGTCTAGAGCAGGGATAAAGGTATTCTTTTTTTGTGTGTGTGCAGGGGGTCATTGGTGGGATGGTACATGCAGCGCCAAGGGTGGGAAGACCGCCGCGAAAGGAAAAAGAAGCATAGAAAGAGCATGGCAGCATGCACCAGGATATAGAGGTATCTAACTGAGTGCAGGAAGTTAAAGACGTCATCGAGGACCACATCAAAGTCCAAGGCATCAGATGACGAACCATGACGAATTTCGTTATAGTTGCTGCAAGTGAACGTATGCATTTGGCAAAGGATCACTAGCTATTCATTACCGCAGCGAGTACCGGCCGTGGGTTAGCCGCGAAAATGCAGCGGGGGATTGCCTTTGGGCCTAGGGTGTGTTTATGTATGTAGTCTAGTGTTTGCAAGGGATGGCCGGGAGAGAACAGTGGGTTGCGTCCCCGGTCTGGCAAGGAGTACCGGCCGAGGCAGCATTTATGGCGGCATGGACTGCAAATAGGTAGACATACATTGCTTATACATGTATTAATATTGCACCTCGTTATGTCACTGCTGTGGCCTATATCTAGAGGCAAAGGTTTCTAGACATAGGGAAAAAAATCCGCTTGGCAAAAATTGCCTCCAACAGAAACTGCCGCTGACCAACGGAACGCTACCGGAATCTCAAAGTCCATGACGGATAGGCAACGGAATGCCAGGAAAGGCAACAGACAAAAAAATACTTTTATAGAAACCGGTGGCTGCAAACACCCCCTTGACGGACAGCTCCAGAGCCAAAAAAAATGAAACCTGACATGGCATGAATGGCTACGGAAACCCGTCCCTGGCTAAGTAACAGAAAATTGACGGACGGATTGTTTGTGTTTAAAAAAATTACAGAAGTGAATTAACAGAAGAAAAAGCTGAGCGGCCACGTCTACCCAACGCGCCCAAATTCGCTCCACCCGGTACAGCAGATGCCACGCAGCTCCGCTTTGAATCCCCGACTACTCATGGCGGTCGATTCATCTGTGATGTGGCCAAGCCGGCCACCCTCCGTCCAGCTCCGCCAATTCCTCAGCCTCCCAACATGATGGCGCAGCACTGAATCGCCTAGCCGGCTCTCCTAAGGCCCGCACTTGCTGCGCACAGCCAATGGCCTCCTTGCGCGCCGGATTCTTTCATCGATTCCCACCGATTTCACGCGCCAATGAACCTTGGAGGTGCTACCCTTGGACGGCTCGGTGCGGAATGGAGAGCGCCGATCCTGAAGGATCGGCCATTGTTGGCTCTCCGGTGGGGCCCAAAAGAAGGGGCCACCACACGCCTCGGCTCCGAAACCAAATGTTGTGCCCCTGTGGGCACTTCCCAGTCGGTTGGTCTGAGGCATGGAGATGGGTTCCTGCGGAAACAGTTACATGCAGGAGACATGGTACAATGGTGTAAAATAACATCCAATAGATTGTCCGAATAATTATAGTGTTCAAACATTAACTGGTGGGTCCAAAACTCCATAGTAGCTAAATATAAGCAACCCTAAACAATCCCAAAAAGTCCCCACTAAGGTTGCTTTCTAACAACAACATGTTATGACTATAATTTCCCCTAATTGACCAAATGTCCACTAGTCACAATAGTTATGCTCTCTACCTCCATTGACACTGACCCCATTCACCTATTCTGCAAACACCACTGGCAGTTGGCGTGACTGTCATACTAGTGCGTCTCCTCTATCCAATGCATGGTTATTAAAATACACTCCCATTGAATGCGGAAGCACCAAAGTCGCAGGTGGAGGCTGGCCACACCTTATTCCACTCCTCTATCCCCCGCAACTTTTACACCACCCGACGGTGCATGGGCGCCACCTATGGCAACAACATAAATACCACTTTCATGCTGACAACCAACGCATTTGTGTGTTGCAGATTGTATCACATAGACACTATGGGACAATACTACATATTTCACATAATGCATGCAACAACATGGTAACAACTAACCTTATTGGTGATGGCCTTCCAACTAAAGGAGGGGCAGCGGTTGTTGAGTGCTTTGCACAAGCGGTGGAAGTTTAGAGACTCAACAATGGATAATTGAATGCTATCCGCCATGATCCAACAAGTGATCACTGACTACATTTGATACCACAGGGTGGTTTCTATGGAAATGGCTTCCTGCTCCATATACTATGCAACCCCCACCTCGTGGCCTTGCTCAGCCGTCCACGCAAGAAACTCAACCATTGGGAAAGTGACACTATTTGCTTATGCCTTATCTGCCAGCTTCAAGGCAAAGGGTAGTATGAGCCGCGTGGCCTTGTGGTGCCCCATATGCATTTTTATTGTTGAGAAGGATGTAGAGGTGGCCACCCGGATCCGTTAATAGCGGACAGAGGTTAATTTCCGTTAATTTTTAGTTAATTAACGGAAAATAACCAAAAAAGACAAAAATTAACCAAAAATTAGCAGATTTTTGGATTTTTGGGGGGGTTTTGGGTTTTTTTCATACTTATAGTTTATGGAATTCGCTATTAGAGAGTACATTTGTATTTTATTTCAACCTATGCATACTAGATTTTCAACTAGCCGCAGTTGTTGTGATTTTTTGGTTTTTTTTCGATTTTTTTTGGATTTTTTCGTTTTTTCCGAATTTTTCTCCCTTTTTCTTAAACGAAATTTAACGGACAGCTGATAAAAATTAACGAACCGGATTTAACGGACCGGATGGCATCTTTGAGTGGCCACCTCTGGAAGGATGACGACTTGAAGGAAATCTCTTTGCCGTATATGCGGCAAACAATCTTGTTGTGGCCATCTTCCTTCTCTGTGATGTTGTCATATCTCATGAGGACCCCCCTCCTCTTCCATATACAATACCTTCACCCACCAGATGCCGCACTGCCCAGGCCCCAACAATGGGGCCACACATTTGCTGGAGGTGGCCCCAACTCCACCCCTCCCTCAGTTCGGGATTGCTTTACCCCAGGGGGGTGCATTCTCACCTGATAGCTGGCCGTGTGCTTCACCCCAGCACCGCTTCCAAATGGGCCCCCGATGCTGTGAATGGGGCCCAATGTGTTGCCACCAGCACAAATGCAGCTCCCACCCTTTGGAACCCCAGCCAGCGATAGCCTTTCGGATGACCTGACAGCTGGCGGTTATTGTGGGTTTGGAACCCCCTTTGCATTAGGTTCCAGATCCAATTCCCCCAAGTCCCCCATCACCATATGCCCATAGTTGAATAGGTCTGGCAGTGGGGCGCTACCACCAACGGATGCCCCTTGGCCCTCCCCACTTGCCTCTACCACCGCCGTCTCTGCAAGACCCAGTCCCTCACCATGGGGGGGTGTTGCGGCCCCGCCAGCACTGCTGGTTTTTGGAGGCGTTGGGGTTGCCCTGCCTTATAGCTCAACTATTGAAGGTTAGCCAGCATCTCCACCTCAGATGGTGGGTGTATTAGGGGTAGTCGATTACTTGGTCGTGCGGTGGGCCCAATGCTCGATAGGCATCGATCCCCGGGGCCTGCTATTGGCGAGATGTGGTAGTGCAGTGAGACTGTGGTTCGCTAGCTCACGGGAGGCCAGAGAGTGGGCTAGAATGGTGTTACATGATTCATTATATGTGCGCACACTTATCACATGTGCAATGCCCGATCACGGGTCTATCACCATCACATCATAACAAGACAACACAGTTGCACATCATAACAAGACAACACAGGTGCACATCCAAGCACATTTTTGCCATCCCCAATTCACCCACAACCAGTCCTTTTCTCCTTTGGCTTAAGTACTAGAGGTGGCCACACTGGGGTGCCGTCTGGTCCGTTAAGTCCGGTCCATAAAACTGGGTGTGATATTCGTCCGCTAGTATCCGGTCCGCTATTTGCCGTACTGCCGTCCGCAAAATCCGGCTCTTATTTTTTCTTCACCATTATTCGCTGTTAAATTAACGGATAACGTGTGCGGCGTCTGGTCCGTAACAAAATATCCGTTGATTAATAATTTTGGTCCGTTATTACCCATAGGTACTTGCTTTCCAGCCACGGCAAGGTAAGGCGAAGTTGCCAAGGGGTTTCCATTTTGCAGCAACTCGAATTATGTTGGTTGCATGCTTGATAAATGTGTGTGGGCGTTTTCCAGGTCATGTATTCTGCGGTTTGTAATATATGGAGTGATTTGGAGAATTGAACAACACACAAGCCGTGTGTAAAGTTCCAGTGTATGCATGCAATCCTGCACCACTTGCTACGGCCGGTACTACTGCGTACCACACTCCCATTGCAAGTCTTCCCGACCATTGCAGCAAGGGTTCGGCATACTTGTAATACCAAACACGGACACACAAACACCCACATCACCTGAGGCAGGTGGCAAAGAGGGTTCACCTCTGAACACAGTTGAGCCACTCAACATACTTGGGAATGGGTGATACGTATCACATATAACGATGGGTTGCTGCGGCGGTACTCCACAGTTTCCACGCCAGGGCAGCGAGTGTAAAGCCCATCCACCAATTGCACTATTCGACTGGACACATTTCTCATAGAAAATCTATTCTATCTATATGATACCCTAGGTTCATCCACCATTCCAACATAGTACGTCGAAGTTCAACAGTTCAACATACATGAAAATGGGCAACGAATAGTACGAGTCGTGATTTGTTATCTACCATCTTTGCCTATCGCACCCTCGTGGCAGCGGTACTCCAAAAGTTTCCATGCCAGGGCAGCGACTGTAAAGTCTATCCACCAATCGCAGTACTTGTTGGGACGCATTTCTTGAATAAAATTTTCTTCTATCTATATGATACCCAAAGTTCATCCACCACTCCATGCCATGCGCGTGGACTGCTTTGCTGTAGTTAGTGTTTGCTGTTGCTTGTGTGGAGTCCGCACATCAACAGCCGTGGCAAGTGGTTCGGGGTTGGTCAGACGCCTTCTCTTGGCCCTGCGCTGTGGCACATCCTCCACCACAACGACACTCAAACTTGGCGATGCACCTCCAAGCGAATCAGTGTCCACAGAGCTCAAGACACCCCTCCCAGCAGCAACATCATGTGCGTCTGAGACTCCTCGCTTAGCAACAAATGCTGCGAGGTCAACGCCACCATCGCCGCCAACAGAGCCTGGCGCACACGTCCATTGCATAAATAACTGAGGCAATATATATTCGACGATGGATTTCAGATGTTACAAGGACGGTCTGAGGACACTTTCTTCTGTGAAATAAAGGTAGAAAAGCGTCTCACAACCATGGACTGTTCAGCGAATGTCACCTTCCTCGCCGGTGGCAGGCGGTACTTGGACTTCACCTCACAATCAGACAAGTTGTTTTGTTAAAAAAAACTAATCCCCATCGGAGGAAGTCTCCGTGTCACTCCCTGTTAGGAGGCCGGAGTCCATGACATTGAACTCCCACCCAACCTGTGAAAAAAAATCGTCTTCAAGGAGTCTTTCTTCTAGGCGTCTTAGCGACGGTTGAGTTATTCTATATTTTCTGCTAATAGACTTGTACCCCACCATGTGTTCCCCCCGGTGCAGCACCAGATCTATGATATATCATGCTATATAGCCGCGCACTGATGTGATTTATAAGCAGCCCGGCAATTCCTATCCACTTGTTTGCGTTCTTGCCTGCGATGCTTGTGCCATTCTCCCCAAGACTGGGGGGGGGGGGGTCTGTCTCTCGTGTTGTTCCTTTCGGAACCGTACCCCTTCTGCCCCCCCCCAATGCGTTATTAATGTATCCGCTTATGGCAGCTAATCGGGCCTGGTCCTTGGGGGCGAGGTGGTTCTGTATGGGCCGCCACACCCTCGAGGGCAGGCCACCCAACCCCGCTTCTTGTATTTCCTCTAATCTATCTGTTAGAGCTTCCCTATTGCACTCAGCTTCCCAACCACGTGCAGCTTCTATCCGCCGCCTGACTTTCACCCCTGCACGTCTCCTTCCCCCCTTCCGCT